>PVIU01014501.1:0-51690 GCA_004026605.1 Ondatra zibethicus | reverse complement strand
ACTGTAGTTCTTGCTTGATAACTGTTTTGTTATATGTAATTTTACTATGTTAAAGTTAAAGCCTTCCTTTTTGTTTAAACAGAAAAGGCGAATTGGCATAGGAGGTCCTTCTGTATTTGGGTTGTTTTCATTGGTTAATAAAGAGACTGCCTTGGCCTTTTGATAGGTCAGGACTTAAATAGGCAAAGAACCCCAAAATGCTAAAAAAAAAAAAAAAAAAAAGACAGAGACAAAAAACGCCACCATAAAGCTGCCAAGTTAGACACACTAAATCTTTCCCGGTAAGCCACGACCTCTTGGCGACACACAAATTATTAAAAATGGGTTAAATCAAGATGTGAGAGTTAGCCAATAAGAGGCTAGAGATAATGGGCCAGGCAGTAATTTAAATAAATACAATTTCTGTATAATTTTTCGGGAGTTAAGCTAGCCAGGCGCTGGGAACGCGGCCCAAACCTTTTACTACAGTTCATACCTCCCAGATAAAATTTATGCTACTTCGCTTTTAGAAGTGCCTTCCAGAAGGAACCATGGATGCCACACAGGAATTACAAGAACTGATGAAGTATTACTGATATCTGGGAGGAAGTGGACAAATATAAAAATAATAAATAAAAAAGAATGACACTCAGCCTTCCAGGTCTTCTTGAAACAAGGACAATCTGCTCTTCTTGCTCTATGCAAACTTTCATGGGATACAAGATTTGATAAGTGACATCAATTTTATGAAGCTTTTATTTTGTTATTTGCAAATATCCATCTGATTGTTCTCTGCCATTTGATGAAAAAAATTTTTTCCTCTATTGACTTAGTCTGCATTTTTTCTCAAACACTGTTAGGCTTTTCTTGTATGGTTCTAGTTTAGAACAGTATATTCAGTTCTATTTGTTTATGAGCTTGCCACTGTACCCTGACTACACTACTTTAATAACAATAGCTATGTAATAATGCTTAATATTGGGAGTGATTCCTCATACTTTATTCCTCTATTATAAGAATGGCTATTATCTTGTCTGTGATTTTACACCTCAATTATATAACGTCATTGACCACAGGTTCAAGATAGACTGACAGGATTTTGTTTCTAATTCCGTCCTAGCTCATCTGTCAATTCTGCTGCCATCTTTTCTATTGCATAAACACTGATCATGTTTTAGCTCAGTGTCCAAATTTGTAGAAAGTCATCACTGTGTTATCCATACTTACTTTTTACCTCATCTTTTTAAATTTTCTTCACGCAAGACCACTGTCTTCTATATTTCTATATCTAAAAAGCATCATTAGCATTATTATTCTTTACTTCAGGTAGCTGAGCACTGCTTAGATACCCCACCTTACGTTCTTGGTCAGGAACTTCTCAATATACACAATAATGATTTTAAAGGTGTATCTGTTTCTACAAACGCCGCTTCCTTACAACACATCCCAATCGGTGCACCCATTTCCTAACTCACAGAAAATAATTGCGTTTCCTATTTTTCTTTCTTCATAAATGCTTTCCTACATTCATGAACTGCCAAAAGACCACTTGGTCTGTCTCCATCCCTTATATATCTACAACTTTTCTTAACTGAAAATAATGTCTATCATATACTCAAATATCATATTTCTTTTGTTTTGTTTTGGAGGGAGGGTCTCATTATGCTGCTTTTGATGTCTTGGCACTCATTATGTAGATTAGGCTGGCCTCAGACTCACCGAGCTCTGCAGGTTCCCGCCCATGAATGATGAGTCAGCACCAAGGGTCCATAGTAGTCACGACAGCACAAAAAGCTCTTTGCCTGTGCTGGCCATTACAGGTCAGGCCACTATAGACATTGCTTTGCCTATGCTGAGATTAAAAGTGTGCACTACCAGAATGTCTTAAGGATGATTGTTTACTTTTATTGTGTTCTGCTGAATAAAATTCTTACTTAAGATCTGACCCAATAAAAGGAAAATATAATATTCAGCACTACAATCTATTATTTTTATTATTATTACTTCAAAAAATAAAACAAACTATCATTTTTTTTCATTTTACTTACCAATCCCAGTTCCCACCCCTCCCCTCCTCCCATCCTCTCACCTACCACCCCCCTATCCACTGCTCAAAAGAGTAAGGAACATTGCTTTGGGGACAGACCAAAGTCCTCACTACCGTATCTAGGTTGAGCAAGGTATTCATTCAAAGAGAATAGCTTCCCCAAAAGACATTAAAGACAGTAGGGATAAATCCTGGTGCTACTACCAGTGGCCCTGTAGTCTATTCCAGCTATACAACTGTCACCCACATTCAGAGGGACTAGTTTGGGCCTATGCTGTTTCCTTCCCTGTCAGGCTGGAGTTGGTAAACTCTCATTAGCTCAGGTAAACTGTTTCAGTGGATTTGCTCACCAGGGTCTTTACCACTTTGCTCATATTCTCACTCCTCCCACTCTTCAGCTGGACTTTGGGAGCTCAGACCAGTGCTCTGATGCAGGTCTCTGTCTCTGTTTCTATCAGTTGCTGGATAAAGATTCTATTGTGATAAGTAAGAGATTTATCAGTCTGATTACAGGGCAAGGCCAGTTCAGGCACCCTCTCCTCTATTGCTTAGGGTCTTAATTGGGGTCATTCTTATGGATTACTGGGAATTTCTCTAGTGCCATGTTTGTTGCTGGCCCCATAATGGCTCTCTCAGTGCAAATATCTCATTCCTTGCTCTCATCTCTGTCCTCCTCCATGTCTACTATCCCTTCCCTTAAGTTCTTCTCCCCCCTTTCTCCTTACTTCACTTTCCACCCTCCCTACTTCTCCTACCCCCATGCTGACAAGCAGTCTTGTCTATTTCCCCTTTCTAGGTGGATCTATGTATGTTTTCCTTAGGGTTCACATTGTTATTTACCTTCTCTCTGATCATGAACTATAGGCTCACTATCCTTTGCTTTATAGCTAGTATCCACTTATGAATGGGTACATACCATGTTCATCTTTCTGGGTCTGGGTTACCTCACTCATGATGGTTTTTTCTAGTTCTGTCTATTTGCATGCAAATTTCAAGATGTCACTGAGTTTTACCGCTGAGTAGTATTCCAATGTGTAAGCGTACCACATTTTCGTTATTCATTCTTTGGTTGAGGGGCACCTAGGTTATTTCCAGGTTCTGGCTATTACAAATAGTGCTGATATGAACATAATTGAACAAATGTCCTTGTAGTATGATTGAGCATCTTTTGAGTATATGCCCAAGAGTCTTAAATGTCACCAGAGAACCTTCATCTAGTACCTGTTGGCAGAGACCCACAGGGGAGAGCACTGGGCTGAACTCCAAAAGTTCAGCTGAAGGTGGGAGGAGTGAGAATATGAGCAAAGAGGTCTAGAACATGATGGGTACACCCACTGAAACAGTCTACGTGTGGTAATGGTAGCTCACCAACTCCAGTCAGACAAAAAAAGGAACCATCATAGGACCAAACAAGACCCTTTGAATGTGGGTGACAGGTGTATGACTGGGTGTGGCACAAGGCTTTATTTCTACTGCTTGAACTGGATTTTTTCAAACCTATTCTCTTTGGATGGATACCTTGCTCAGCCTAGATATAGTAGGGAGGGGCTTGGACCTTTCCCAAAGCAATGTGCCTTACTCTCTTTGAGGAGTAGATGGGGGGATGGGCTGGGGGGTAGGTGAGGGAATGAGAGGAGGTGAGGGAGTGGAAACTGGGATTGGTAGTAAAATGAAAACAGATAGCTTGCTTTCATTTGTAAAAAACTAGAATAAAAAAATTTAAAAATAAAAATAAAAACATACTAACAAAAGGCAGAGAGAAAATATCTAAATTAACAAAATCAGAAATGAAAAAGGGGACGTAATAGACACTAAGATGGTGTGGGAGAATGGTCTGTATTCTGTCAATTATATTTTAAATAAACACTGATTGGCCAGTAGCCAGGCAGGAAGTATAGGAGGGACAACAAGACAGGAAGTAGAGATGGGTCAATGAGAACAGGAGAATTCTGGGAAGGAGGAAGCCAATTCCTCTCCAGTCCTGACCTGACCAAAGAGGAAGCAAGATGTGACTGCCCCACTGAAAAAGGAAGGTACTGAGCCACATGGCTAGCAGAGACAAGAATATTGGCCTAATAATGGGCTATATAAGTTATAAGAGTTAAGAAGCCTGAGCTAATGGGCCAATCAATTTATAACTAATGTAGTCCTCTGTGTTATTTCTTTGGGACTTATCAATTGCGAGGAACTGGGCAGGACAGAAAACCCCAACAACACTGAGGAAATTCAGAGAATCATTAAGTCATACTTCAAAAGCCTGTACTCCACAAAATTATAAAATTTAAAAGAAATGTACAACTTTTTTTGGTAGGTTCCATAAACCAAAATAAAATCAAGACCAGATAAACATTTGAATAGCCCTATTAACCCTGAGGTAATAGAAGCAGTCATTAAAAGTCTCCCAACCAAAAAAACCTCAAGATCAGATGGCTTCTCTGTGGCAAAGAACACAGTAAAAAAAGACAAAGCTTCAGTCTACAGAATGAGAAAATTCTTCACCATTCCCACATCGGACAGAGGACTGATCTCCAAAATATATAAAGATCTCAAGAAACTAGGCATCAAAATATAAAATAATCCAATTAAAAAATGGGGTACAGAACTAAACAGAGAATTCTCAGCAGAAGAATCTTAAGTGGCTGAAAGGCATTTAAGGAATTGCTCAACATCCTTAATCATCAGGGAAATGCAAATCAAAATGACTCTGAGATACCAGCTTACCCCTGTCAGAATGGTTAAGATCAAAAGTGTTAAAAACAGCTTATGTTAGAAAGGGCATAGAGTCAGGGTATCTCTCCCCCACTGCTGGTAGGAGTACAAACATTTAGAGACACTTTGGAAATCAGTATGGGGGTTTCTCAGAAAACTGGGGATCAATCTACCTCAAGACCCAGTGAAAGCACTCCTGGGCAGTTCAGCGATACCCAAATGATAATCATACCACAAGGACACTTGCACAGCAATGTTTATAGCAGCACTATAAACCTATAAACAACTTCCTAGATGCCCCTCAATTGAAGAATGCATAAAGATGTGGTACATTTACACAATGGATTATTACTCAGCTGTAAAAAACAATGACATCATGTAATTTACAGGCAAATGGAAGGAACTAGAAAAAGAGCCATCTTGAGTGAGGTAACCCAGACTCAGAAAGACAAAAACGGCATGTATTCACTCATGTGTAGATACTAAATGGAAAGAAGCTGGGTAACAAGGAGGACCCTAAGAGGGACACATGGATCATCCAAGGAAGGTGAATTAGATGAGATCTCCTGTGTAAATTGGGGATGAGAGGGGTTAAAAAAAAGAGGAGAGGGGATGGGAGATGATAACTTGAAGGAACAGAATGGTCGGGGGTGGGGGAGAGTGGTAGAGTTTAAGAGCTATTTAAGAGATCTTGATAGAGGGAAACATTGTGGGGTTAGGAAGAAATCTGGTTCTACGGAAATTCCCAGGAATCCACGGGAGGACCGCAGCTAAGACTCCTAGCAATAGTGGAGAGGAAGCTGGAACTGGTCTTACCCTGCAATTGGATTGGTGAATACCCCAATTATCATCATAGAGCCTTCACCCAGCAACTGACTGAACCAGATGCATTGATGCATAAAAAATCAGGAGGCTCAGACCGGGAATCTGAAAAGAGGGAGGAAGGAATATGAGGAAGAGAGGTCAAGATCATAATGGAGAAATCTACAGGGACAATTGAACCAAGTTTGTGGAAACGCATGAAGTCTAGACAGACATTTGTGGTGCCTCCATGGGCCCGATCTAGGCCCTCTATATGTGAGAGACAGTAGTGAAGAAGGAACAATCTGTGAAGCACCTGGCAATAGGACCAGAATCTATCCCTGGTGCATGTACTAGCTTATTAGAGCTGATGGCCTATGGTGGGATGCCATGCTCAGCCTTAATGAAAGGGGATTGTCTTGGACCAGCCCCACCTTAATGTGCCAGACTTTGTTGATTTCTCATGGAAGCCCTTACCTGTTGGGAGGTTGGGAGGAGTGGATGGGGTTTGGGCTGGGGGAAAGGTGGGGGGCAGGAGGGGGGAGAGAAAAATGTAAATGGAATGTAAAATAAAATTTATAAATAAATTTTAAAAATGAAATTTAAAAATATCACCTTGATATTAAAATTTCTGACATATGATGTTTATAATCAGGAATTATTATTATATTTCAGTGTATATTTTTTAAAAATTACTGAATAGGAATAAATGGAGATTACATATAAAAAAAGGATGTGAATGGTATATTACAACTTACTGTGGAAAACTAAGGATACTCTTCAAGAAATTCAGCCAAAAGTCATTTCTAAACTATCTTAGCACTTTGACAGAGGTGTTTTCTAAGAACTTCACTTTGCTATGGTGTAAAATAATAGCCTATAGCAATTTCAGGTTTGATATGAAAATGGCAGACAGTACCATCCATAATGAAACATTACTGTAACATAACATGGACCAGAGTTAGAACAATGAACACTCAGAAATATTCATCTGGAACTGGACTTCAGATTTGGGGACTTCAGGATTTCATAGAAGCTTCAAGTGATATAAAAAATTTTATCTTCATACACTTTCAATCAGGAGGATATGTTTTATTATGAATTATGAAAGGGGTAATATATGAAAAGAAGAACTGCTCTGATTAAGAAGCAGAGTGCAGCTGGGTGGTTGGTGGGATCTTCAATCCCAGGACTCGGAAGGCATAGACAGGTGGATCTCTGTGAGTTCGAGGCCAACCTGGTCTAGAAGAGCTGGTTCCAGGACACCAAAAAAAAAAAAAAAAAAAGAAGCAAAGTGCGATTTTCTGTGCTAGGTTTTAACTTCCTGTATGCTAAATGATCACACCAAACTAAGCAATTTTGTGATTGAATTAAATAAACATGCGTAAGGCTAGAAAGCATGCAATATTCAACCTGAAAAGGCATAATATTTTTACAATATTGAAACTGAATAAAGAGGTAATAAAGCAATCAAAAACTAAAAGTTTCTGCTGAATAATTTGGAATGATTATATTAAGTGTACTGTACTTTTAAGAGCTGGATAGAATTCAGCATAGTATTCCTAATACCCCAGACACTGGAAAGTGATACCTTACATGTATTCACAGTAGCAGTTACGATATATTACATATACTCATAGAGAAACACAGTTTGGTAGTAAGCATTCTAGATTTACTTGAATACTAAAGTGTCACCGTTTCGTATTTCCTTAGCTGTAAAAGCTAGGATGCTTATCAAATAAAATTAGAATGCAATGAAGAATCTTATCTTTGCAAATATGACTAGAAACTCATAAGAATTATAGCTTGAGAAGATTATTAAGGTTAAGAATGTTGTATTTCTTGTTAACTCAGATGTTGCCCTGTTCCCTGTCTCTGGTTATCTAGTGGTAAAAGATCCTTACATTGTTTCCCCCCCCCCTTTTTTTTTTGGAAAAATCATCTCTAATCTTCGCAAGTTGTATTTCTTAACTCCTGATCTACCTTTTCTTGTATCCAGGCTTTCTTGTCATATAGAATTCTCTTTTGAAAGCTAAGAATAGTAAGAGTCACCAGACACTTAACTAGCAGTGAATTATAACATGTAATTCACCATGTAACAAATTTTTCTGTCTTCTTAACAATTTATAAAGATCCTTAATATGTGAACCACATTTTACATTCATCTTTGCATAAGACTGAACAATGCATAATACCATATCTAAACCTATTTTAGACACGTTGTAAAGATGATCTGCACATATTAAAAAGATAAGTGTGGTCTAAATTTTATATAGCCCTTGTAGAGTTCTGATATTTGCTTCTTGAATTTCCCTCCCTGCTTGTATTGGGCACTCCCCTTTTGCATCTCTATTATAACTCTCATCCATGCACTTGCTGGTGCAACTGTTTGCTTATCACCCCAGTTATCTTACTCTCTTCACCACCCTCCAATTACCAGAACAACTCACAAAACACATTTTCAATTAAGATTTTCTCTGATAAGAGTAGAAAGAACAATGTCATTGTGTTTTGTCACTGGTCTTTGCAGTCTGTACCACAACCCTTCATTAAGTAACACCAGAGGATTGTGGGAACATATTCAAAGAAAATAGCAATAGATGAAAACACCTCCAGGTACTACAACGACAAAAGTGATTGTACAGCAATGAATCATGTGATGCAATTTCATTAAGCATTTAAGAAAGTGCTGCAGTGTCACAAGAGGGGTGAAGACCTGCTGGATGTGATGTTCTAGGACATCTCTGATGATACACGTGTAGAGCTTGCCTTAAAGCAGGTAATTATTTTTACCCTTATGTTCTGATACTCTCCATACATATATTTCTTTATTTTGATTCTTATTTTGATTCTTTGTTTGTCCCTATTATGTGTTCAAATTTCTAATATCTTACTTACAATTATTAAAATTATTAATTGTATTTTTCTTAGACAATTGCCCCCAAGATATATGTGAAGATTTTCTAGAAGTTGCAAATTGTGTATTTATGTATTAAAAATCATTTTCCCCTAATAGGCATGCAAACCCCATCCTCACTCTGCTCTAGACCATGGATGGCAGAGATTCCATAATTACATCAAAAGATTCTTTGCTGTCTATTGCTGCAAATTCGTTTTATGCAATGAGAGGTACAGGAGTTGAGAGAATAAAAGGGAAAAGAATTCCTCACCTCCATGAGTAGGAGGAGATCTTATCTCCCTGTTTCCTCATCTGAAGCTTTGAAGCTTATAGCTATCCCTTTCTGTATCCCTTCAACTTCAGCCTTTTATCACTGCAAGTCTGCCATGTCCCCAGAGCACTTTACAATATCATATTGATTTCTGAAAATCTGACAAAACCTCTATAACAGTTTCTTTACAAAACTTTTCTTAAATTGCTGGTTTAAATGTATCAAATATTAATGATATGTCTATTGATTATAAGAAATAATCTCTTAAAAATTTCATTTATATCTACAGTATGTCTTGGTCATGTTCAATCACTCACCATTCCCTTTTTTTATTATCTTATTTTTTTTAAAAAAAATGAAAAGAATCTTTTTCATTTTACATATCAATCCCAGTTCCTACTTCCTCTCCTCCTCCCATTGCCTCACCTTCTCCCCTACCCCACCCCCCATCCAGTCCTCAGAGAGGGTAAGGCACATTGCCTTAAGGAAGGTCCAAGGCCCTCGCTATTATATCTAGGCTGAGCAAGGTATCCATTCAAAGAGAATGGGTTCTCAAAATGCCACTTCAAGTTGTAGGGATAAATTCTGGTGCCACTCTAGTGGCCTTGAATTCTGCCCATCACACAACTGTCATCCACATTCAGAGGGACTAGTTTGGTCCTATGCTGATTCCCTCCCTGTCTGACTGGATTTACTGAGCTTCCATTAGCTCAAGTAGACTGTTTCAGTGGATGTCCCCATCATGGTCTTGACCTCTTTGCTCATATTCTCACTCCTCTCACTCTTCAACTGGACTTCGGGAGCTCAGCTCAGTGTTCCTCTGCGGGTCTCTGCTTCTGTTTCCATCAGTTGCTGGATGAAGGTTCTATAGTGATATATAAGATAGTCATCAGTCTGACTACGGGGAAAGGCCAGTTTGGGCACCCTCTCCTCTATTGCTTAGGGTTGTAGCTGGGGTCATCCTTGTGGATTCCTGGGAATTTCTCCAGTGTCTGTTTTCTTGCTAACCCTACAATGACTCCCTCTATCAAAATATCTCTTTTCTTGCTCTCATCTCTGTCCTTCCTCCATCTTGACTATCTTGTTCCCTCAAGATTTCCTCTCCTTCTTCCCTCTTCTTCTCTCCCCCCTGCAATCCCTATGCTCCCAGTTTTGTCCAGACAACCTAGTCTAACACGCCAGCCCCAAAATTTCCATCTCTAATTCCTCTCCTCTGTTTTTATGTGTTAACCCACTGAGTATTCTTAGTTCTTTCTTTCTCTTTCTATCTCTCTCTTTCTCTCTCTCTATATATAAAATATGTGTGTATCTCTATGTATATATACACACATACACAAATAATTGCAAATATATGTAGATACAGATACATTTGTGTGTATTTATGCATGAGCCATGAGGTCAAAGAACCTTTCCCCACATATCATTCATTAATTGTCAATATGCAGCTAGGGGTCTATTATTGGGACTCTCTTCCCCACATCAATCTGAATGTTTTAACTGGTTTGATCTTGTATAGGCAACCAAAACTTACAAACTGGTTGGGTTTCATAAAACTTCTTCATGCACCCTTAGATTTAGTTAAACCACTGCTTACTTCATTCTTGCTTAAACACTTAGTTTCTGTTGTCCCCTCCTATTTTCTTTCATATAACATCATATACATAAAATATCCTTTTAAAAATGCTTCAACTTGGGTTGAAAGATCATAGATTCCCATGTAGCTTGTTCATGGAAAATTCATTTCTCATCCCCATTACTTCAGTATCGGCTTGAACACTCTGCCATCAACATTCCTCTTTTCTGCTTTCATTTACCTGTAGTCAACTACCCACACAGTCCACACTAAATGCATTCCCTCTTCCTTTCTTCCCCATGGACTCTGGGCTAAAGACACAAAATAAAAGCTTTGGAGATAGCACCCATATGTCAAAAAGAACACAGGACATTTGTCTTTTTGTCTGGGTGACTTCACCTAGAATAGTTTTCTAATTCTACCTGGTCATCAGCAAATCTTACATTTTAATTTTTCCTTCACAGCTAAGTAATATTTTACTGTGAATGTGTCCCACATTTTCATTATCCATTTGTCTATTGATGGACATCTAGGTTAATTATACTTTCTAGTTTTTTTTTCTGAATAGAGCAGCAATGAAGACAGATACAAAATTATCTCTGTAGTAAGTTATACATTAATTTTTGTTTTATTTTAATTGTTTTATTACTTTATTCATAATAGGAATCAATATTCCACTTCCTGATTTTTGACAAAGAAGCTAAAATTATACAATGGAAGAAATAAAGCATCTTTAACAAATGGTGCTGGCATAACTTGATGTCAACCTCTAGAAGAATGAAAATAGATCCGTATCTATGACCATGCAAAAAACTCAAGTCCAAATGGATTAAAGACCTCATTATAAATCTGACCACACTGAACCTGAAAGAAGAGAAAGTGGGAAATAGCCTGCAATACATGGGCACCAGAGACCACTTCCTATGTATAACCCCAGTAGCATAGACAATAAGAGCAACAATGAATAAATGGACCTCCTGAAACTGAGAAGCTTCTGTAAAGCAAAAGACACAGTCATTAAGACAAAAAGTCTTCCTACTGAATGGGAGAAGAACTTCACTAACCCCACATCGGACAAAGGTCTGATCTCCAAAATATATAAAGAACTCAAGAAACTAGACATTAAAATTCTAAATAACCATTTTAAAAATAGGGTACTGAACTGAACAGAGAATTCTCAACAGAAGAATTTCAAATGGCCAAAATATACTTAAGGACATGTTCAACTTCCTTAGCTATCAGGGAAATGCAAATCAAAACAACTTTGAGATACCATCTTACACCTGTCAGAATGGCTAAAATCAAAAACACCTAAGATATAAATTCTTTGGGTTTACCTGGGTCATAAAGTTGTTCTATTTCTGTTTTCTTGCTGCAGTTTTGTTGTACTTGTTTGGGAAACTTTGAGACATATTTCCAAAGTAGAAGTTTTCTTTGCTGTACAAAGCCTTTTATTTTACGCGATCCCATTCATCAATTGTTGCTTTATTTCCTTTGCCACTGGAGTCCTATTCAGAAATTCACTTAAGCTGACAGCTTTTTAAAAAGGAATGAGAGCTAGAAAGATGGCTCAGTGAATAAAGGCACATGCCACCACGCCCTGGACCCCAGATGGATTTCTGGGACACAAATGATGAAAGCAAAGAACTGACGAATTTTTCTCATACAACTGCAAGAGGGCTGTAGCATGCATGAACGTCTCTCTGCCATGCACATATATCAAATATATGCATAACACAATAATAATAGTAATAATAATAAAAATAATAATAAAGGATAAAAGGATGAGAAAAAAACAGACTCTCTTTGTGCCCCTGAACCTTGGAGCAAAAATTAAAGGAAGGAAAGAAGAAAGGCAGGCAGGCAGAAAGGAAGGGATGGAAGGAGGAAGGAATGGAGAGAGCGAAGCAAATGAGGTGTCGGGGTCTGAAGGTCCATCATAAAAACTACTTTTCCCTAACTGGACCGAAATGGAGGCACGGGAAATAATGAGACACAGTTCATACAGCAATATTGCAAGGGAATTTCAGGCTTCATTCATTCCTGAAGATCCACCCACGTTTATTATTCAAGCACCTTTTATTCCCCCTACGCCCCGCCCCCCCGTAAACCAAGGTGGAAATTCATTAATATTCTCTTTCCTGGGATGCAGAGGGTACAGTCACACCTGCAACTTGGTCACCAGCTTGGAATCCACACCTCTTCCCAGGCAATCTACATAATAACAAAGAGAAGTTGCAGTCCATCCTGAGGCTTTTGTTCAGTAGCCACAGGTGGTCTGGCAGGATAGCAGCTGCCCTTGGAAACTAAGCATGGCCAGAGAACCTGGCTGCAAATATCTCGTATGAAATATGGGCCTGCATGAGGGGACTAGAGTAGAAATTTAAAAAAAAAAGAAAACAAGAAAAAAAAAAAAAACAAGTTCATCATATTTCTCCTTGACAAAGGTGTAAGCTCAACGTGACAAATCCCAACAGATTGTTCCATCTCATGGATAAGAATGGGACATACTTGTCTCTCATAGAATATCAGCATATTCTGTTTGCTGACAATGTAGGGATTACTGTGTTTCAAATTATACCCTGATGGAAAGAGACAATTAAGGTCTTAGTTCTTTGTATATATTGGTCCTGGTATGTTCCTTGAGCTTGCTTGGTGAAATGGCCAAGGCAAGTGAGAAGAAGACGTGAGATGCAAACAAACCCACTTAGGAGTTTATTAGAGAAGAAAGGTGCTCGCAGGCCTGAGGAAACGGTATATGGGGAGAGAGAGAGAGAGAGGGCAAAGATGGCGTGTCCAGCTTTTAAAGGCTGCCTAGCACATGCGCACAGGGGGAAGAAGTGACTATGTCACATGCTGATGACACAGTGACAGGCAACCCATTCATGGGTGCAAGGGTTTTAGTTGAGTCACACATGGAGGTAACCGTGCATGCACGCATGTGGGTCACACAGGTCCTTTGTTCCCAAGGGTCCACCCACATGTGCCTGCCTTTAGGACCCAGAAGTGCAGCCTTATGGGTGGCTGGATAATTACATTCCACCCTTTTGTTTATTATAAAAATTTGGGGAGTTTGATGGTCTTAATGGGTGGGAATGGGGCACCTTAAGGTCTCTCATGACTGCTTCATGCTGACTTTGTGGACGCTGAGGAGTTTGAATGTTTGACCATGTCCTGGGGTGGCTGATTATGGCTGTATTTTACAGGCTCTGATAAACTGGGTCAGTTGGCAGCTTGGACCACGCAAGAGGCTGGAAAGACAAAAATTATGTTTGGGAGGAAAAAAAATTCAGATCCTAGTGATTAATAGAGGAGAGTCCCAAGATGGAAGATGGGGGGGGTTAGGGGTTCCCAATACCAGGAATGATGGGAAAAGAATTAAATGATACTTATTCCAGGCAAGTCTGGTCTGTTTAGGTAGGTCAAATTGGCTCCCTGGAGCTTATAAAAAATGTTTGAAAAGAAATAAATTTTATACATATTAACAGTTTATGATTATAACAATAGAATGGAAAATGGTGGGGGGGAAGGAAGAAATTATTGAAAAGGATAATTACTAGACTCTAATGTTTTACCTGAAGTAAATTTTTGGTATCGTGGCATTACCTTAACATCCAGGAGACACTGCTGCAGTCAGTGATAAACCTATTATGTTAAATTTTGCTTTGTGAGTTTTTGGAGTTTGGAGCTACAAACTAAGTATTGTTTCTTACCGCCTGGACTTTTGACAGTCCTTGTACCTCTGGCTCTATGTTTAATGATGGTTCCTATAATAACAGCTGAGTGGTTAACTGGAAATTTAAGCATGACATTGAAAGCATATATGAGAAAGAAAAAAAGGGAGAGTATATGGAGTTTTTTGAAAAAAAAGGGTTTAGTAAGGATGAGACTTTTATTTTTTGGAACTGGAGAAAGAGTGGCTGATCCTTGTATCCTCTGGAACTTAAGGGAACAGGGCCCTGTTTGAGTTACTCTATACAAGGGGGATATCAAGCTGGAAGAGTAAAAGGTTTAAGATGTGACAAGTGAATCCAATGAGGAAGTCCCTCGAGCATGGCAGCTGTGGGAGTTACAAGAATTACCCTAAAAGGACCTGCCATTTAGGAGAAAGGGGTGAGGGGTGTTGGTCTGGGGGAGAAAATAATATCTGATCCCCTATTTTAATCAGCGGTGGGCATAAATTAGCACATGGTTGAGGTAATGAGTGGTCGGTGAAATCCCATAATAGGGAGCATAGGTGGGATAACAGTGGAGTAAGCAGATGATCAGGAAGGGGAGAGGATTTAGGTGAGAGGCAAGGGTTAAAACTGGTCGCCCATACATGAGTTCAAAGGGCGAGATGAAAAGTGGGCTTTTGGGGAGAGCCCTAAGCCTTAGGAAAGCCAGAGGCAAAATTTTACCCAGTCAAGGTGAAGTTCCTGTGACATTTTAACAAGAACATTTTTTAGGGAACAGTTAGTTCGTTCTACTTTCCTTGAAGACTGAGTATGGTATGGGATATGAAAATGCCAAGGGATGTTAAAAGCCTTAGACAAATTTTGGGAATTCTGGGAAGTGAACTCAGGGCCATTATCTGACTGAAGAGAGGCTGGACTTCCAAACCAGAGGATGATTTCTCAGTGAAGAGCATCAGAAACTGTCTGGGCCCTCTTATTAGTGGTGGGACATGCTTCAATCCACCCAGACATTGTGTCCACCAATACCAGGAGATATTTAACTCTTCTGACCATGGGCATATGAGTAAAATCCAGCTTCCAGTCAGTTCCTGGAAGGGAGCCCCTGGCCTGATGGGTGGGGAAAAGAAAGCTACGGTATTTGGTCTTGGGATCTGACTTTTGACAGATTTGACAAGAGGCAATGATAGCTTTTAGGAACTTTAAGTCCTCAGGGGTGGGTTGGAGGTGAGCCTTAACAAAATGAAACAGAGCTTTGCTATTAGGATGAAAGAGCTGATGTAGGTAGGACAGAATTTGCTGGGTGTCGGGGGGGTGTCTGCGAGAGTGTAGGCTGTACTGTATGAACACCCTGAGGTGACTGAGGTAGGTTTGGGCTTTGGAATGCTGCTGTTTTAGCTGCTCAGTCAGCCCGACTTTTTCCCTTGGAAATAATGTAACTGTCGGTCTGATGAAACTGACAGTGAATAATTCCTATAGCTTTGGGGAGATGGGAGGCTTTTTAACAGGTCCATAATGTAACCTGAGTTAGTTAGGGATCCTTCTTTTGTTGTAAGAAGCCCGCGCTCCTTCCAGATAGCCACGTGGGACAGGAGGATATGAAAGGCATATTTGGAGTCTGTGTAAACATTTAAAGCGTGTCCTTTTGCTAACTGGAAGGCACGGGTAAGAGCTATCAACTCAGGCTGTTGGTTAGTGGTATGGGCAGGGAGTGGCCGTGTCCCCACTGTCTCAGTATCTGATACTATGGCATAGCCTGCTCTATGGGTCCCATCACATAAAAAGGAGCTGCTGCCATCTGTGTACCAGGTATAAGTGGCCTGGGACAGTTTGCCCTCATTTGTATGTGAGGGGTGGGGCAGTAGATCCTCTAAGATCTCCATGCAGGAGTGAAATGGGGAATCATTAACATTAGGCTGAGGTAGGAGATTTGAGATATTAAGGGGTGGGCAGCATTGGAAAGTGAGTGTGGCATCTTCTGCTAGTGAAGTGGGAAAGAACTTGGGAAGGGGGTAGGGTTTGTAAGCCGTTGTAAGTTAAGAAGTGGGACAGATTATGGTGGGAGAAGACAGCGGTGGGCGACCCAAAGGTTAGTTTTTTTGACTCATGAATAAGAAGCTCAGCAGCCACTAAGGCACATATGCAGGGTGCCCAGCCCGGAGTGGTGAGGTCCATCTTCTTTGACAGGTATGCTACAGTGCAAAAGAAGGTCCCAGTTGATGTCCTAGGACCCCAAGGGCATATCCCTCCTTCTCTGCTACATAAGGAGAAAATGGGTGAGTTAAATCTGGAAGATGAAGAGCTGGGGCCTGGATAAGGGCTTGCTAGAGTCTCTGGAAGGGTTTAGTAACAGGATGGAGAAGGGGCTCTTGCAGAGAGCTGAGTGCTGCCTCATATAAGCGGCGGGCGAGGAGAGAAAAAGAGGGGATCCAGGAATGCAGGAAGCCAGCTACTCCTAGGAATGATAAAACCTCTTCTTTTGTGGAAGGAACTGCAAGAGACTGAATTAGTTTTTCTCTATCTAGAGTAATAGCCTTTTGGGTTGGGGTTATAGTTAATCCCAAATAAATAACCTGAGGGCCTTAGAAGGTGAGACTCTATAGCCCCTTTTGGACAGGAAATTTAAAAGAAGTGCAGCCTTATGGGTGGCTGAATAATTACACTTGGTATGCTGTATCATCTATTTTCTACACTCTGTACCTTTCCTTGGCAGTTCATTTTATAAGATATTAATTACCTGTTCTTGGGCCCCAAGTTATTCTTAACCTTTTGACCTATTTCCTTTTTGTCATTGATTTATCTTATTTGCTAAAATAATCATATGTTACACATAAATTCTTTGAGTGGCACATGTTTTCAGATTTATGTGGCTATATGTCTATAGATGTAAGTAATATTTTAAAATTGTTTTTAGTTTTATTTGGTTCATCACAATGAAATGCACACAACAAAAAGGTTACTCATACAACTCTAAAATTTAGTCCAGAGCCTTCCTTTTCCACAAATTATTGCCTGGAACTTACTCCGAATATAAGCTCTTTCAAGAAAAGAACAAAAACAACAATAACACCTCAAAACTACTAATACTTCATATTATATCTTTAAAATTACCAAAAATAAGTTCCCATAAATACATTTAAAAATAATATGTAGTCTTACATTTTAATCATATTGCTATATTATGCAGATATTTTTCTACTAAGAGAAAGTTTGGAGACATCACTAGCTTTGATTATGCATCGTGTAAATGTATAAACCTTGTAAAGTGAGGAAAATAAGTGAAAATTCACAAGACTATTCCCTTTCTGCAATAACATGGTCATTATAGTAACACATTAGCAAAACTATTATTTTAAGACTATTTACCAAACTTTCTTGCCTTTTTTTGCTATAGTAGTGAGAGAGCAAATTTTTATTGTATTTTTATGTATAAGAGTATTAATGCCTCCTTTAAGAGCTCTAGGAAGCCCAATTTCATCATGCTATTTTTAATGACACAAAATAGATTAATTCATTACCAATAGAAATATAAAAACAACTATCAAAGGATAATTATACATAGAAATTGAAATATTACCGAAAGAAATGCTAAAATGTTTTGAGAACTTCAGATGAGCTCTTATCATCTGTGATTATTACTGCCATAAACAAAGTCTTAATGCAACTAAGAAACTGTATCTCTGGTATTATGTGTTTTATATTAGCTTAATTATACTTATGGCATAGTGTAAATCTTTGTTAAATAATTCAAAAGGAAATATCTCTTCCTTTAGAGAACTTTAAAAGTATAATGACTTTGCAGCTCTTTTTAAAAACTCTTTTTTAATAAAATAAAGTATTTGGTTCATTTACCTTGATGTGAGAAAGCCTACACATAGGCGGGAAAAGCTTCTATCATTTATACAGTTGAAACAATTGTAGCATCCTGTCAAAGACCAGCAGAAAAAGGAATGAGTACTTCAAATCAGATTCCAAGTAGCAATGAATGAATGTGTGGCTCTTAAAGAATATATTTTTATTTATGTTTTTACTTATTCTGTGTGTGTGTGTGTGTGTGTGTGTGTTTGTTCATGTTTGTGAGTATGGGCGAACATGTCATAATGCATAACACATGTGTTGAGGTAAGAGGATAGCCTAGAATATTGTTAAACCTTACTTTCTACCTTGGTTGAGAGAGCATCTCTTTTTTATTGCTGTAGATGCCAGACCAGTTGGTCCATGTGTCCTTGAGGATTTTTTTCTATATCCCTTTTCACCATAATAGTGTTGTGATTACAGGTGTGTACTAGTATGCTTGTTTTACATGGTATTCACATTCTGGTCATACTTGAAAGGCAAATGATTTACCCACAGAATGACCTCCTTAGCCCTACCTATAAGCCTCACTTGTCCCATGAGCTAATAATAAGTATAAAAATTCTTATGTGGGAAACTCAACATCCTGTTTATCTAATTAGGATTTCTACAATTATGAATGCTTGTCTTTTCCTGAAGAATATATAACTCTGTCCCCATTAATGTTTGAAACTGATTAAATTCAAAAGTACATTTTAATAACTGTTAGGTAAGTGGAAAAATTACACATTGCTCTTAATTGAAAACCGGGAAATATCTAATCAAATAGACAATGCTATCTCAATTTGTGTGCCTTTTTAACAACTCAAAAGCAATAAATATGCACTGACACTATCCTTAGACAGAATCTATTGAGTGAAGCTCCTTGGGTGGCAGATATCTAGTACAAATGGACATTTCCTTTATGATAAGAAATTCATTTTAATTCTGTTTTATTTTTGAACTTTTGAAACCGTTGCTCTTAACATTTACCTGAATGTATATATTATTACTTATACTTTCCTGAGAAGTACTCATGAGAACTTACTTTTTCATAAACAAGTTTACAATATTTTCTCTCTATAGGCTTTAAATAGGCCTCCAAACTTGCTATGATTCCATAACTGCAATTGTGACATACAAGTGAAAAGTTTTCCTTCCTACATCAGAGAAAATCTTAGGCTTAGCTCTAATATATTATACAAAAGAGATTTTAAAATTACAAAGATGAGGGATCCAAGCTGACATCACATAATTAACAAAAACACAGGTTATTGAAATTACTTAAGTGGCAATGTTATATCTTTAAATTATTATGTTCATAGTGAGGTAATAAGGTGATAATTCATACAAAATAACTAGCTCAGGAGGAAGTGGCAGAGAAAAGTTGATCAGGGCTGGGAATATAGATTAGTAGGCAATGTACTTGCCAATACAGCATGGGGACCTGAGTGTGATCTCTAAAACCTATGTAAGAAAGATTGCTTATAAGTTCTGGCATAGGCTTATAAGTGCTGGAGGAAGAAAGATTTTTGAGGTTTACTGTTCTGTTAAAGTAAGTAAGTTATGGTTTCAATGGGAGCCATTGTCTAAAAACATATGGAAGGGATTGATTGAGGAAGACACTTGACCTCCAACTGTAGAATCCACCTATGGCCTTCACATGTATATACACACACACACACATACACACACACATATACACACATGCACAACGAGAGAGTTCTAAATTATTTTATTTGTAGTTTAGAAGGTTTATATTGGTAATTATTTTATTAAAATATGAGAACTAAGTCAATTACCTCATTATTTACAATTATTTACAATGAGCTGTACTATATTTTGGTGCTATACTTAAATTAGCAAATTGAATTAACTATTTCTTCAAGTAGCTAATATAGTATAATATCATAATATTAATATAAAATGGTGAATTTAATCTGTTTAGTACATTGGCAGATTTCTTAACAAATCAATCTAACTATCTGTAGTTATACATAAATGAAATTCTCAACCAAAAATCCCCATTTTAAAGACTCAGTTACTCAGGAATAATGTAATGGTTTAATATGACATTCTATTTTCTATAGTAAGTTCTTCAGAGAAAAAGAATAATATGAATGTTGCAAATCTATATTATATGTGATATAAATATATCATGTAGATGAATGTATAGATAAAAATATGAGACCTTATCACACATGATTAACAGAGGAACCATCCCAAGCTCTGTAATATGATTTGGCAAGCTGGACTGTATATTCTAGGGTAATCGGTTCAAATCAGCAGGCAGAAGACCCAGGAGGGCCCATGATATAATAATTCTTACTTGGAGAGTGGCCAGTTTGATCTCCAGAAATAACTAATGCCCGTATGAGTCAAAAGAAGGCAAAGAGCTAAGGTCACAGTTAGAAAGTGAAACAAGGGTTCTCCATAATTATTGAAGACTCAACCTTGTGTTCTATTCAGGCCTTTGCCTGATTTCACTATGCTGTCCTGTAACACAGAGTTCAACCTGTCTCATGCAATCTACCATTTGAAATTCTCATCTCATCTAAAACTTTCCATATGGACACAGTTAAAATGCTTATAAGCAAATATCTGAACTTCATGCCATGGCCCTATCCAGTTAATTGCACCCTTGAATGAATCACCACACCCTTGAAGTTCTAATCCTCCAAAAGAAACAAGGAATCGCTCTTCCAAAGTTTATATACCCCCCTTCACACTAACTCATCCAGTTATCTTAGCAATAACTCTGCTCAAGAATGTCCTGAATGTTTACCATATTTCAGACTCTACACATGAAACTAGTCTGCAGACCCGGATATGAACAAAGTGTGACACTTACCTCCCATCTCATCATAGGGACCGTTGACTCTGTCTTACAAAATTCATGGTTTTAAAAGATATGTTGATTAAAATGGCTACTTCAAAAGTAAAATTTAGCGTAAAGAGTGATATTTTATCTGCTTTTTTATCATCAAATTTCTAAATATGAGATGACAGCAGAGACTACTGCTCATAATTCATATTATCTCCATTCTCACTCCTTAAATGGAATATCTTGGTATATATACACCCATGAGAAATACAAAAAATTTAACTATTAGCATGTTAGATGGAATGAGCAGTTAGAAAAATAGTATATAACTAAGTAAGAGGGTTCCAGAAACCTCTACCTTGTGCTCTCAATATCAGGCATTTAGTAGTGTGATCAAAGGAATATTGAACAAATAAGTCAACAAGAAATGGAAGAAATCCTACAACTCCAATTGTTAGAGTAATATTTATGTGAACATTTGAATTGACAAAATAGGTTACAAAAAAAAATGTAGTCCTAGAGCTATCTCACTCAAATTGCATAGACAAAGATGAAGGAGAATCTACATGGATTCTGGATATGCTCTCGGATAATGATAATTTATACCCTGCAAAGATTTATCACTCATATTGGTTTAATAAAATGATGATTGGCCAGTAGTCAGGAAGGAAGTATAGGTGGGATGACCAGACTAGGAGAATTCCAGAAAGAGGAAAAGTCTAGGTCTGCAGTCACCAGCCAGAGGCAGAAGAAGCAAAATGAGAATGCCTCACTGAGTAAGGTACCAAGACACGTGACTCAACATAAACAAGAATTATGGGTTAATTGAAGTTGTAAGAGTTAGTAAATAATAAGCCTGACGTAATCAGTTAATTAGTTTATAGTTAATAACCCTCTGTGTGCTTCCTTGGGATTGAATGGCTTGCAGGACCAGGCAGGACAGAAATATCCCATCTACAAATATTTTGTTGTCTACAGGGGAAAATGTTAATATTAAATGACTGAAAAATCTTCACAGATAAGAGGAGTTAGTTTTATAGCAATAGTACTGAATGAAACAAAAATTGAAACCTGGGATACAACACTATATACAAAATATTCACTAAGAAGTTAGTACAAAATAATGATATTTTACAGAGAATGGGTATGATTTACATGCAGAAGAAAAATAATACCCAAAAAGACAAAATAAAAAAATTAAGATTGGAGGATTATTGTACTAGGTGCTATTTGTGTATGTATACATACATTTTCCTATGAATTTTCATTCTCCATTTTAAGCAAGTAAGTGATTTTTAAAAGAAACTTCATAACCCACATATGTGTGTAAATGTGATTCTTTTTCTCCTAAGCAATTTGAAAAATAAAAGACATAAAAGCATAAGAAATACTGTAGTCTGGTGGTATGGAGAGATAAAGCAGGAGAGTATAAAGAAAAAGGATGAGAAATTGGTCAATACATGATGTATTTCTATGGAAATTTCTATGAAATTTATCACTTTGTATAATACTAAACAAGTAAATAAAATCAAATGACTATGTACATATTATTTTAAGGAAAAATTATAATCCCTGAATTAGCTAATATAAATGTTATATGTAACATTATTTATATATATTAATTATATATTATAATATTAGATGGTAGATATATTAGTAGATAAATAAAAAGATAATGCAATATATCTAAGATGTAAATAGAACTAAGGAAAGTAGCAGGCACTAAACTGAAATAAATTGCCTTAAAGCTACTGGGGTTTAACTGGAACTGTGCATGAGACTCTCTGTACATTACGTGAAAAGCACATAACAGTAAGAGCAAAACAGAGGCCATGAATATATGAGACACCTGTTTATATTAGGTATGTGCCTTTAAGATATCTCTTCCTTGGTCATCTATGCTTGATAATTTATATTATCATTTTAATCTCCCCTCCCTCCCCCCACCCTTTGCATGGGTTTCTGATAAAACAAAGAGAAGACTAGTTAAAATCATTACACTCTGGAAGTTATATGACAAGGTATTTATATCCACCAAGGCCCACTGCAATTCAAATATTGTTTTTGAAAGGACAACATATATCAGCTGAAAGTATTGTTGCTATTTTTAAAACTCTAGACATCTGTAATGATGAGTGTTTCCTTGCTCACAAATCTCTCTGCCATCGACACTATCTTCACCATGGCTTCTATTCAATTAAAGGACACAGTGACAAGGAGTTGTAGTAATGACTATGTGCTGCAGAACAGTTTTTCTTATGTTCCAAACACAGTTTAGAGCTAGAGGTCCTGAAAATTAGATAATATCTGGGCAAAAGCAACACAAATAGATTATTTTCTTTGTGGTGAATGGTACAGAAGAAGCAAACAAGGCCTTCTTAACTGGGAAGTGGAACTGGAGAGATGGCTCAGCTGTTAAGAGCACTTCTTGCTCTTGCAGTAGACCAGAGTTTGATTCTCAACACCCACATCCAAGGGTACATAGCTACCTGTCACTCTAACTCCAGCATACCCAATTAGAGCTTTTGATCTCCAAGGGCACCTTCTCACAAATTCACTTACTCCTCAGGACACATGCACACACACACACACACACACACACACACACACACACACACACGCACATACACACACACTCTCTCTCTGACACACACACACTATATCTAGATAGATAGATAGATAGATAGATAGATAGATAGATAGATAGATAGAGAGATAGATGATATAGAGATAGATAGATAGATAGATAGATAGATAGATAGATAGATAGATAGATAGATAGATAGGTACATAGATAGATGGATGGATGGATAGATAGATAGATAGATAGATAGATAGATAGATAGATAGATAGATAGATGATAGATAGATAGATAGAATTATTAAAGTAAGAGCGACGAGAATCCATGAAGGATGCAGCTACTTACAATACCACTCGGCACACTCTGTGCTCTTTGCTGAGACCCAGCCAGCGCTCTAATCACCACTGGTCACTCATCCCACATGGTTCATGTTTATCTGTAGGTATGTTGGGGATAGAAATGCTCATACTTGTTAGGGGAAAAGGTATCACCTTGCCACTAAGAGACACTTTAAAATATATCACCTTTTACCACTGTAATACCACTCCTACTTTCATTTCATATTTCCCTGACTGAGGTTACATTTTAAACTATTTTCTGTCACTTCTTCTTTCCATAAGTAGAAATTTCAGTATCATTCTCAATAGTGATTTTGATTGAGAGAAAGCATGAGACAAATAGATGCTTAAGGGTAGAGAGCAGTGGAACAGAGCATACATAGGAAAGAGCTTTGAAATAATTCAACTCTGCATTTTACCAACAGTAGACTCTGCTAAGATGTGCATATCACATAATGTTCTCATCCTTTACATAACTAGGTCATTTATAAAATTTCTCTAACCATCAATATCTATCCCTTTGTATATCCTTTCCAGTCTGAGATAAACCATAGCAAAAAAATGCTCTCATGAAGCTTAGTACAAAGTCAATAATGTAGTTGCTATGTACAAAATGCTAAATGAAAAACAAGCACTATACACTATTGAATGTATAGGCATAATTCGTATAATATGTGATTGCCTGCATGTATGTATGCTGATCTGTGACATGGGTTTATAGCTTTCTCCTCTCTTATGCTCTCTCCCACACATTTCTAATTATTAAAATTATGCTCCCAGGGTAAAAAGTGTAGATATGAATGTGATGCCCTTTTCTTGATAGCATGGGAGTAAGGCAATTATCATTTTTGAATAATGCTATTTGATTACAGGGTGACTTCCATAAGGAAATGCTGGAGCTCAATGAAAGCCTCCAAATGATGCATCATTACAAAACCAATGTGAGCTTGCCTTTGTCCTGTCACAAGTCAAGAAAATGAAGCGTATTTCAAATTAAAAGGCAACAGTTCTAAAGCAGATAAAACAAACTGATTTAATATTTAATAGTCTCATAGCACCTTTCTTCTAAAGAATTTTACAACACAATAATTTACATTTCCACAGTACTCCTTTTGTGGGATTTTAAAAAAAACCTATTGCATTAATATGAATTCAGTTATGATATATTCCTCCAATAGGGATTTATTCTTCATATCCCTGCTTCACAGGCAAGCACATTAGGTGTCTCGTTGAAGGGCATGCAACAACCCATAAGTCACTTAGGAAATTGATCCTAGAAATCCTCATTTCCGATCCCTTGTTCCGGTACCATAGCAAAACTGTTTTCCAAATAGAGAAACATATTCCTCTGCAGCTAAATAGCAAATTAAAGGCATGCTGTCTCGTGTAATCTTATAAATATGGTTTAAAAGCCACCAGCACCCCTGAGAGGTTTGCCATCTGGTTCCCATGGTGCAGAAATAAATGAGCCAAGTATGGAAGAGAAACTGACTTTTTTTTCTACGGGTCTTCTTCTGCACTGGTTAGGGTTCCAGTTCAAATATCTAGGGTTCTAGATCAAATATCTAGAATAACTTTGGAAAGGTGAAGTTAATACCTGAATCCCTTTAAAAAATGGCCAGATTTAATCAAGAGAGAACAATGAAGGAATGTTACTCAATAAAACATGATAAATGATTCGTGTTTTATTTAATGTTAATTGTCGAGTTTACCTACTACGGTAGCTAGCCTACAGCATGTCCCCAGTGCACCTTGCTTCTATGGCCTTGTTGCAGAAGGCCACTTGTTTGTTCCTGGCTGATCATCCCTGAAATAACCACACAGAAACTGTATTAATTAAAACATTGCTTGGCCCATTAGCTCTAGCTTCTTATTGGCTAACTCTTACATCTTAATTTAACCCATATCCACTAATCAATGTATCACCACGAGTCCATGGCTTACCAGGTAAAGTTCTGACATCTGTCTCTGGTGGGGCTACATGCTTCTCTCTAACTCTACCTTCTTTTTCCCAGCATTCAGTTTAGTTTTCCCCACCTAATTCTGTTTTGCCCTGCTCTGCTATAGACTCAAGACTGATACTTTATTAACCAATGATATTTACAGCATACAAGGGGGAATCCCACATCATGGCCTTATGATAATCTATCCCACACTGAATCAAGACTGACTCATAAAAGAGATCACAAGTGTCATTTCAGTATCCTTTAGGTCTCTCACAGTGTGGAAAGCCAGCTAACATGCTGTGAGAAATCTCAGGCAGCTTTGTGGAACTGCACTCTAAAGTAAGAGTTCTTGTTAACTACAAACATTGACTTCATCTTGAGTCATCTTAAATGTGCATAGTGAAGTCTCAAGTACTCCTTCTGGAAACTACAGTCCCATGTGGATCCTCAGAAAATAAATTAGCACTTAATTACCTCCTCACCAGAAGGCCTAAATCACAACATTCAAGTACGGCTGCTTTTAAAACCCTAATACACAGAAACAATGAAGGATAATATAATTATTGTCTATTTAAACATTAAGTGTGAGAGAATTATTATACAGCTATAGATGGTGAATATATAATTAAACATCTGACAAATTGATAGAACATGAATATGTAAATTAGTTGTTTCAAGTCAGACACAGTAGCATGTATCTGTAATTCAAGCACTTGGAGAATGAGATAGGTGACTCTGAGGTTGGAAGCCTCCATGGACTGCAAAATGTTCATGGGGTTGTAGGGATGGCTCAATGGGTAAAAGTCCTGGCTATGGAAACCTGATGACCTGAATTTTTTTCTGAGAGCTCATGTAAGATCAAGACACAGAAGTAGCATGTCGGGGTAGGCTGCAATGTCATCATCTGCCTATGGGGAGAGAAAGAATCTTCAGAAGGTAAGAGCCAGGTAGCTTGGCTTACACAGCATCAGTGTGACCCTGCTTTAAGGTATAAAGGCAAGAACCAATGCACATGTGTGCTGTGGCATGTTCACCTCTGCCCTCATACTACACATACATTCACATATCATAGAGACACATGCATACAAATAAAAAAAAACAAAAGAAATATTCAAGATAATTCTGTGTGCATAGGTTGAACCAGATAAGGCCTCATGTCCTTCTGGGACATTGAGGTAGAACTTAACATGACTAAGCCCTGTTAAATACCACTAAGTATAATAAAGTGTTATTGCAATTAGTAATTCTGTGCTGAGGTTTCATTAATCCTTTTTCTGTAAATAAGTTTTTGTTGATTTCTCTAAATGATTTAACTGTCACCATTGTTAGAAGCAAACCCAGTGCTGTGTCTGGTCTCTGTCTCAGCTCCCAAGTCCTCTATTTCTCATCCTTTCCAGCACTCCAAGCCCTTTATATCCTTAGCTCCAGTACACATCTTCCTTCAGCCACATCTGTCTCTGGATGAACCACTCTCTTTCATCTTCTTTCTGTGATTGACTTTCAATTTCAGCATCAATACTTTTTCCTTTAAATAGTTATATATTCTGAAAGAATTTTTCTAAACTGTTTCACCATTCCTGTGTGAGCACCACTCATATGCACACCTCTATATGATTATCAACCTAGTTCTTCTATTCACTTCTCTCAATCACTAATTAAATGCATAAGACTAGGTCAACAGTCAGTTTCACTAATTTATACACTTTGGTCCCCACTGTATCCTCATATATTAGGTCAGTAGTTCTTAATGTCTCGGTAACAACACCTTTGGGCATCAAACAACCCCTTCACCAGGGTCACCTAAGACGATCAGAAAAAATATAGATTTATATTACAATTCATAAAGGTAGCAAAATTATAGCAGCAGCAAATGATTTTATGGTTGGGAGTCACCACAACATAAGGAACTGGATTAGAGGGTTGCAGTATTGTGTGTGTGTGGGGGGGTGAGAACCACTCCATTAGGTGTTTAACATATAATTGTTGAATAAATAATTTGAATATCAAACCCGAATAATCATCACAGTCATTGAAAATCTTCTTATATCCTTTTATGTTGTCTCCTTGGAAACATAACATTTAAGTGTTGCTGGCAATTTAACTTTAAGAATTAGAAGGTGGGTTGGTGAAATATACCAAATACCAAACCTGAAAACCTGAGTTGAAGAAAAGAATTGACTCCCTTAAGATGCTCTCTAATCTCTTCATGTGTTTTATGGAAAATACATAGACACACACATGTAAAAATATGAATCTGAAATCAATAATCTAATATTATTGGTACAAACTATTTCAAGAGTCTCAACACACAAATAGTTGGGAGAGAGAAATGAGGCTGCTCTCTCAGGCATCCATGTTTAGTTCTGAAACCAGGTTATACCCTCCTCATGAAAAAACAGCAGAAAGTAAGTTAGCATGGCAGGTAGAGCTTGTCCTTTAAAATACGAATATAGCTGAAAAGCAGAATAGGGAGTGGATGAAAGAATGAAATTAGTGAACTGGGAGCAATCATGGGGTAAGTTTGACAACATCATGTACAGTATTTTGTTCCCACTCTCCCTGTTTGAGCCTTACCTGCTGCCTTCCTAACATTTTGAACATTGGGGAAAAGATAACTTTACTGAATACTCCTGAGGACCTATGGAACAGACTTCTCTAGTCATATCACGTAAGGATGGGATTTGCATATTAAGTAGTAACTGCCCGAAGAAGTATGTATCATACCTTATTGAATTGTAAGATGCTTTAGAGAGAGATAGAATCACTGTAGCTTTTGATTTAAATCAAGGAACTTTGCTTGGGTAAGTGCCTTCCCCCAAGAGCATGTGTTAAAGATGTGTAGGCTTGCTACTGGGAGGTGGTAAAGCCTTTAGTATGTGATGCTAAGTGGAGTGAAGTTAGGAGCATGGAGGCATGCCATGTTAGGATCTCAGCCCTTCTTCATCCTCTGTTTCTAGGTTGCCAACAAATGTCCCCTGCCATCATGTCTACATTTCCAAAGATCCAAAGAAACTATGTGCTTAAACCTTTGCAACCAGGAGTTATGATCAGCCTTTCTTCCCTGTGAGTGGTCAGCTCCAATAATTTGCCCTTGTGATGGAATGGTAACTAACACACAAGAGAGGCTGTTTGCATTTTTTATTTGTTTTTATATGAAAGTGGCTTGGCCAAATATCAGAAAAAAAGAACTAGCTCTTACCCACACATGCAAAATGGCAAGCTCATATAAGACAAACAGATTAACTGACAAGAGGTACTAAATAAAATAAACACAACTTGTGATGGTTTAAATGAGATTGGGCTCCACAGGCTCATATATTCAAATGCATGTTCAGCAGTAGGTAGTTGGAAAGGATTAGGAAGAGTAGCCTTGAAGGAGGTGCACCACTTGGGGTGGTCGTTGAAGTTTCAGAGCTCACATATCATTCTCATTTAGCTCTCTCTGCCTAGTGGTTGTGGATCAGATGTAAGTGCACAGCTACTGCTCCACTGCCATGCCTGCCTGACTGCTTCCATGAGTTTGCGAGAATGGCCATGACCATTATAAGCACTCTCCAGCAACTGAAATGAGTGAACAGAGTTCAATGATAACTGGAAGCATATTCATAACTAATATCACACAGAATTACTAAAACTTCTACAAGAAAGTCTAAAAAATCTACTGTATAATTGGTGGACCATTTTCTTAAACACAGTGTGATTATACTGAGGTTGTAATGAATTTTATTTTCAAGATATTTCTAGGGTAGATGAGAAGACAATTGAAAGTATAAATGATTCTGAATTCCCCCTGCACTAATACATAAGATTTGCTCTGTCACTAAACAATCTATGCTTCCCAATTCATTTTTCTTTTCTTTTAGCAAACCTCAATGGAATTAACATCAAATAGTAATATTTTACTTTTCCTTAGTTATAATCTTAGAATTTCCTAGCCAGTTGTGGTGGCACATGCAAGTAGGATTTGCTGAAGGAGGAAGAGGCAGGAGGATCATGAGTTCAAGGCCAGCCTAGTCTAGACATTTTTTAAGTTGAACAGTAATAGTGCATGACTTTAATCATAGCACTATGGAGGCAGAGGCAGGAGGATCTCTGTGAGTTCGAGACCAGCCAAGTCTACAGAGTGAGATCCAGGACAGGTTCTAAAGCTGCAGAGAAATCCTGTCTCAAAAAAATATTCTAATTGTGTCTGGTGTGAGGCATAGTGGTTGGCATATGTCTGCACGTGCACGTGAAGGCCACAGGATGGACTGGGCATCATTACAGAGTAGCTTTTCACATTGTACTTATTGATGCTTATTCATTTGTTCTTTTGTTTTGTTTTATTGTAATGAAGTCTATAATTGGTCTGGAGCTTGCCAAGTAGACAATGTTCGTTTCTCAGGGAGCACCACAGATCATCCTTCTCCCATATTCCATATCTGAAATGTTTTTAAGTGTGTCATCATGCCTGAAATTTTTTAAGCATGGGTCCCGAGGAATAAAATAGGCTCTCATACTTGCAAGGGAAACACTTTCCTGACATAGCCATCTCCTCAGCCCCCTAGTTAGATTTCTGATCATTCTACTAGCACATGGCTTTTGATTTTTTACAAATAAGTATTCGCAAACTCAAAGGGTTAGTAACTTCACTGTCCCTATTTTCATCCCTGGATTTCTCTAGAGAAATAAACATAGTGCTACCCATGTCTGAAGTGTTACCAGTTCCCTTTGGACTGTCATTGCCATCATCTGAAGCACACATTGAGAGAATTATTTCTTTGGACTATCTTCAGATAAGCCCTTGTAAGAATTCTCTGATCTCTTCGCCTTTATAAATCCACCGCTTTATCCATTTCTCAGCCTACAATCTATATGAAGATATCAAAGTCCTCCTATAACATGATATTCCTCTGAATATTCTACAGTGATCTTTGTCCTCTAAGTTTGTGGAAAATGCTGTCTCTATGAGATTATATCACTCAAATCCAGACAAAAGTTTTGACCAACCTATACTGTTGTATATCATTTGTTAACTTACATTGTAATGATAATATTTCACAACACCAAGTTGTAATTTCTTAAAGTTTACCCACTAGAAAGTTCTTTGCTGTCCTTTGAATTTAAGAGAGTACAGGTTTTATTGATGTGATGTGACAGATGGTATTTTCTAAAGATGAAAGTAATAGAATACAGCTCTTTTCAGGTACATTTCTTAGGACACAATGACAACATTCTTTCCAATCAAATGTGCTATTTGATTCTCTCCTTTAACTACCGTGGACCCTTGCATGTTTTAAAATCAAATGATTATAATAGAATTGGCAATGGCTTATCTTAGGTTGGTTCATCTACTTCACTCTTTTCCTCTCAGGTAATGTGGCTTAGGCGTTGAGAGATCACGCTGATGAAGACACTATGGTAAAACATTTCAAGGATAAATAACATTGAGAACACAGAGGAAAATAAGGATTAAAACTTTCTACTACCCCAGCTGTTGAACCTATGCAGGATATAAGCAGGTGACTAAACCATAAACCTTCAAGATAACCCAGTAAAACAACCAAGGGGCACTTAGCACTGGTTAGGTGCTTAGGACCACCTCACAAGCACCATGGTGAACTGTTTAAGTTTTTTATTTATAAAATAGTTCAGCATCACAGTTTCAACATTGTAATAGTATACATACTTTAAATTTATTTTAAAATTAATTTATTCTTATTCATAATGTTTCTCAGTTTCTCAAATATTTCCTTCCTATCTGTCTTCCTTCCTTGCTTATTCTTCCTATTTATTTCTTTCCTTTGGTTAATGTGATTGAATTCATGGCCTCACCAACAGAAGCTCATTACTAAAAGTCTCCAGTGTTTTCCCTACTTCTTGACTTCTAGTTGTTTTTGAATTTTTTTAAACAGTAAGAATTCTTCCCCATGCATTTGTCTCCCTGTGCTGCATTATAAGCTCGATGAGTGAAGAAATTTGATGTTTTGTTTACCTCAGCATTTCCAGCCCATATTAATAGCTATTGTACCATTGGCTTATAGGGTATTGGAGAACTAGGTATGTATTTCATTGCTATTGGAAATATCAGCAAATGTTAAATATACATATAATGGATAATATGCACAAAATATTCTGAAGCTTGTATTTGTGCTTATTGAACAGTGGAATGAATGTGGGTGACATCTTTATTTTACATAAATGCCCACATTCCTTAAATTCATGTATTAGATACAGAACATTCATTTATCTTTACATTTTCACCCTTGGGACATATTAAAATTTCATTAATTTTTCTCCCTAATATAAGTCTGAAATAATTCAATAGTTTTAATGATCATTGTACACTTTTCATTATGTAGGGGTTCTCAGTGCTACCTGTTCATTGTTGTGGGAGTCTTTCCTATTTCAATGCTTCTTCACCATTAATTCTACATTTTATTAGCACTTAAATTTTTTTTGCCTGACCTTTCTAGGGTTTTCAAAGGCTATTGAATTAATAACATCCGAATTTAATGTGCTGTTTGCTCCTTTTAGATCATTAATTAAGATGTACAACAAGAGCAGTATTCTAGCCTTTTGTCATATTTCTTGATTTGCTGTCATCAGCTAGCCATCATGGCTGTTAATAGAGCTCTTATCAAATCCAATTTGGAAAGATGCCCTTTAAAAATGCCTAATTTCAACTTTGTTATTCCCAGGGCACATTTTCAGTGTGCATCAGTGTTAAGGTAAAATCTCAGAATGTTTTCCTGAGAAATAAGATAGAAACTCAGAAATATATAGAATGGAAGAAAGCATTGCTGCACCTGCTCCTAATAGCATTATTTTCTATGAAATAAAGAAATTTAATCTGACTGGAGTCAGGCAATTCTCTCCTTGACACATGGCTTCTTAAAGGCAAAAAAGAGAGAGAGAAATAAAGAAATAAAGTAGCCAGGGAAAATTGATGTGGATAAAATCAATTTGGGGGAAGATTGAGATGGTTTGGATTTAACTCTGTGTATGCTTTCTGCTCTGTTCTGTGTCTTAGATACACAAGAAAAGTGTGGTATGTAGGCTTTCGACAATTGGAGGTCTGATGTGTACTCTGATCTGCTGCCCCAGAACACATTATAGGTTCTCTTTCCCTTTGTTTGAATTTCTTGCTGCTGTGATGCAACGATACAATTGGAGTATAAAGACTCTCTCTCTCTCTGGAAGTCATTTTGGATTTTATAAGCAATACAGTCCAATTTTGGAAGAATGCCATTTGATAAAAGGTTAAGGTCACAATCACACAATTTCATGCAATATTTTGCCTTACTGAACCTTAGTAAAATCATGATTGGCAGTCTCTTCTTCCATCTGAGGTTCTAAGTGATCCTAAAACTCCTTAAGTCAATTTGTCAAGAATTCAATTTGATAAATCTCCCATTGGCTTAGTCTTATACACCAAGGAGTTAATAATGTTTCATTATTCCCATCAGATTATAAATTTCAAATGTCCATTTCTGTAATAATGGGGCACTTTGTCCAAGTAAGGTCAATAAGCTCATGAGGCATGTGCTTCACTGACCCATAAGGAAGTATCAGTCGTTTAATTGCCTACTCCCCCATTACCATGATTTAGGCTGGTTGCTGACCAAATAAGCCTCACATCAAGAATCAGAAATGGCCAAGAGAGAAAAAAATAACACTATTAGAGCGAATTATTCAAATCATATCCTATGCGTTCAGCTATCCCAGGCACTCCCTCCTGGGCCTGCCTCATCTTCCCATAACATATCCATTGAGTTGCAGTTCTGTGAATCCTCCATGGAAGTGTACGCTCTGATCAACCCTAACTAACAACAAGGAAAAGTATTATCTTCCTCTTCTTTCCAGTATCCTATGGCACCATTCCCAGAGCAGAGTTCTGACAGAGCTCTCTTCTGGAATCTCTTACATGTGTTGCTCAGGTATGTCCTTCTCCTGTCACTGAGATGGCACACAATCACTCAAAGGCACACAGAGATAGCTTACTGTGTAGTTTTCTCCCAGGTAGGTGAACCACCAACATTCAGACCTGGATCTTCCCACATGTCTAACCTTTCATTTAAATCCACTCCTACTTACAATTTAATTTCTTTACAAATAACTACAAATTTTAACAAGATGAAGAGTTGCTTCATTCTATATGCTGAATTTCTTTCCAGCAATTGCTCAGTAACCCCAAAGCCTCCAGTAGCAGAGATGCTCTAATACCTCTGGCTTTCTGAAATTTCCTAAAAGCCTATAGTGTCCCATCTTCTAGTACTATGGTTCAATTTGCTCATGAATGGAAGTACAGCTGGTGTATTGACTTATCTATACATACCACTGAGCTCTGCAACTAGCCACAATATGCACCAAATTTATATGTTCATGTCAGCCTCCAGCTCCTTAGAAAGTGAATTGTTTGTAGATATAGATATAGATAGATATGTAGATAAGTAAGTTAAAACATGATCATTAGCATTGCTATATGAGTGGTATCCTCATAAGGAGAATGAATTGGAATAGAGGTATGCACAGACAAAATATCAATTGAAGATATGAGATTTAAAAAAAGATATAAAACAACGAGAATCCTCAGGAGACGCCAGCTTGTTAACCCCTTGAGCTCAGAATTCTAATACCAAATGCAGTTGGCTTTGTTGTTGAAGTCATATAGCCTGTATAATTTTTCATGGTAACCCTAGGAAATTAAAAACAAGCAACCAAGAAAATAAACAAACAGAAAGCCAAACATATATAACAGTCCACTGGAAAATCACTGAGGCACTAAATAACAATGTAGATACTATTTCATTCTTCAGTGAGACTCAAGATCCTCAGGCAGTAGAAACATTTGAATGTTGTGGGAACTCCTTCAGCCAATAGCCTTTTATACCAGCCCACTTTGGGCCTGGTCTAGGGTACTATAAGTGAAGCATTCTTGTCCCCTTTATCTACTGGATTTGGTTCCCAGTTTCCAGTATACACCGAGAACTATTGATCGCTACCCTTACTGTGAGTTTATCCCCAAATAAATAAACCTTTGTTATACTCTGCACCATTATGGAACTCTTTGATATGACTACATTTGAAAATTATTGGATGTGACACATTTGTGTGCTCTGTTACAGTTTCATCACACATTATGCACAATTAGATACTAAAAATAACAGAAATTCTAAAGGCCTTATCCTTGCATGAATTTTTTTTTAAAGACTAAAGATCCTTGTAGTAAAAACACTTAACAACAACCATAAAACCCACAAACAAACCAGTTTCATAGCTGTATTAATTAGTTTTCTGTTGCCAGGACAGACAACTCTGACAGAAGCAACTTAGAGAAGGAAAGGGTCTCAGAGGGGACACAAGCCATCCTGACAAGGAGGTCATGTCTGCAGGAGAATGAGCCCAGCCTGGTGGTCAGAAAGTAGATTGAACACATTTCATTGGCACACAGGAAGCAAGGGGACAAAACAGTTTTCTAACAAGACCAAATCTCATTCTTAGTGATGTACTTCCTCTGGCAAGAACCTACCACCTAAAGGTTCCATAACAATCTCAAACAGTGCCACCAACTGGGTGTTCAAATATCATGCCTAGGGTTGGCATTTCTCATTCCCCAGAGCAGTTAATTCAATACCAGCATTTGTATGCTACATCATGGCTAGTTTATAATTTGAAAATTCCTGATTCCTGCTTTTAGAGGAAAGCCATGAAGTTCAATCTGCTAGTGGCTAGCTTATTAATGTTTGAATATAGGATCCAAAACAGAGACCTCGACATCTTTTATGTTAGTGTTACTCATCTAAACTTCCTTACCTGATTCTCCAGGCATATCCGGCATAGCAAAAACATCAGTGGTTCCTAAAATCACCAAAGCAGTCAGCGGATACACTAAACACACATGTTTCTGCCACTTCTAATATTTATTTCTTAAACTATTTTATAAATTCCCAGGCTTCTGTTTAACCTGGTCACTTCAAAACATTAATGTTCTGAGGGAAAACCAATATAAACCCATCTTCCATTCACCGAGTTAAACTGACATCAATCCTGTTTTCAAACTATTTAGAAGGTAATTAGCATCTACAATTCCTTAAAGAAAAACTCATTGTTTATCTACCTACAGAGGGATGTGGAGAGGTTTTGTGACCTTTAACAGAGGACTCAGGTTACACAGTATGAAGAGATTCGAATATAAATTTAAATGGTAATAGCTGCAAGATACACTAATCTGTGTGGAAAAAAATTATTCAATTTAATTATATAGCTCCATGCCACTGCAGAGCCTATAATATCCTATGAATATTTTACAATTTCTCTTAATATCTGCAAGCAGCAAATGCTATTTCACTGTATGTGTTTATTTAGTGGACAACTATTTAAGTAAGTAATTCCTTGTACACTCTCCAATTTTTGCATAACAATTTTACTATCATTCAAGGCTCATAAAATTGAAAGACTTGATTCTCTCCAGCTCTGAGAAGCTCAGCTTGAGTATACCATTCCTGAGTTAAGTACCTCAGGATGCCTTGATTCATTTAACCATATATAATCCACCAACAGCCAATGATTTTTGAGGGGGTATTTATAATTCACTTCAAATATCCTAAACTATAGTGTTTGGTCAACATGCCTCTTTGATATATTTTTTGAGAAATAAATAACTGACATGATGGATGAATGGATAGATAAGAAATGGAAGGGAAAGATAATGGATGAGTTCTATGTATTCTGTATTGAAATCTGGAGATATAAAAATGCACCAGACAAACATCTCTGCCTCCAGGATCCCTCTTTTCTAAGTAAACTAAGAGAGGGAAGGAAGTAAACATAACTTAATATAGGAGGTGTCAATGGAACCATATGTAATATCAACTATTGTCAATAGTTCCCCTACCACAGGAGATGATGCAGAACCTGTTTAGACACTCATTGTTTGAAGGAGAAATGATTTACATATATGAAAGCCAATAGACTTGACAACAAATCTCAGGTTTATGTTTTTATAAGCTTGGGAAGTATCTCTATATATGACAGGTAACCAAACTTACAGTAGAAATGTAATGAAGATGATACATTTTAGATGAAATTCACTTGTGTAAGGGTTAATAGAAAGTATAGTGTAAGAAGCAGTCATCTGAGAATAGTAAAGTGTTAAGCTGTAGAACTCTAAACTTCTGAAATTAATGATTAAATTTAAATAAACAAAGGGAGAAAACGTCAGAAATTTCCTGATAAACACAAAACATACTATGTGTAATAGTAGAGAATAAGAGCTATGAAGTTTTCTCCAACAGATACTTTGAGTTTGTGAATGTGTTCCCATTGTCACAACTCTAAGCAGAAAATTAACATCTTTTAAATCCTGCCGTGTATGGGCAATAGTTCGTTATTGGGTTATATTTCACTAACAATAATCTACACATTTCAAATTCATAATCTGCCTCAGGAAGTGCCTGAAATCCTATCATTCATTGTATCATGGTTGTTACATGGAAGGTAGATATGTGTCCTGTTCTTACCCGTGTGTTCTGAGTTGCATCTAACCCTAACATCTCAAATCTAAAGCATTTTTATTTATCAGAACTTCTACCAGATAAGGGTAGAAGCAATGTGGTCAATTGCCTTAAGCAATCTTTTTCTTTGATTTGAAAGAGGACAACTAACTACTAAGAATCAATAACTATTAATATCCTAGAAATCATTTGGGGATAGGAAAATCATTCCCTTTTACTTCAAAAAAATTCATTTTAAGTACACAGTCAACCAACCCCCTGATGCAGAATATGGTTGGAATTAACAAACCAAGGCAACCTCATTAGTCTACAATTCCAATTTGTCATTTTTATTGCAGAGGCCAGATCTCCCCAACCCTCTCTCCCTTCTTTTATGTCCCCTCCTTCCTCTATTCTCTGTGCAAATCCTTTAAAAACACATGCATGTATTTGAACAGAAAGACCTTCCAGTGGATGCTTTCCAACAAAACCCACGTTTACCTTCACAGAAGGCAGCAGCATTATTTATCTCAAAGTTAAGGGACAGGGCTGGTGTTCCTTTTCTTGTAAGTAAGGCATGAACTGAAGAGTGTTCTGTGGTTCCCTGCCTGGTAATAGTGTCTATGTCTATCTCTTATCTTTATCAGACAACATGGAGGCGCTCTTTAGTCTGCTGTCTTTATACTGGGCTGATATGGCAAAATGCAGCTTTGGGGAAATCAACACACACATCACCACCTACTCGAAAAACTGTCTCCTTGTATTTCATGCTGCCCCCGGAGAACAGATAGTGCCAGAGAAATAAATGAAGTGGGCGATTTAGTTATTGAACCTGAGAAAAACTCATGGTGTGAATCCTTACTCATGAGAGAATTTGCTGAGTAGCATTAAACAAGCTATTTTCTGACAACTTGCAGCTAGAGCTCAAATGAAAATTAAGTGTTTCAGGACCATTCAGGTAAATGACTCATGTTGAAGCCACTGTTCTCATGTGGAACAGAGACTTCAGTGGAGGCCTTTGTTCAGAGTTGACAATGTAAGCAGGCGAGAGACCCGCATTGTGGAGAGGCCTCATTCCTCCAGCTGCCCTCCGGAGACAGCTGCCTAGGGAGATTGCATCTTGGATTTTAATGAGTTAATTAATTCCAGGCTGTACTGATCCTTTTTAGAAAAATGCTTGCCCAAGTTTCTAAGCCTTGGTATTAGAAAGAATCATACTAATAAAAGTAGGAGTTTGAGTATGGAAATTGGGAGAGGGGTGTTTGTTTGCTCATTTTTTTTTCAAAATCAAAAGAATAACTCAAACTCAGCTAAAACTAAAAAAGGAACATATTGGTACTAACCACTTAAATTTCAAGGGTTAGCACAACTCTGGGCATGTCTGACTTAAGATATACAGGTAGAGGTTTCTCTGAATTGTTTAATTCTCGCTGAAGGCTCAAGGACGGGTGTTATCATTTCAGATGTGATTGTCCTTCAGTTTCACACACAGCAAGGTACAATATCTCCTTTCCAAAGGCTTCCGTGAGTGTCCTGATTTTGCCTCAACTTTGATGGTTGTAGACACATGGGGCACTGCACTAGCAGAGTCTGGCTAATTCTGTCACACCTCTAATCAAGGGGAAGGAGGATACACAGCATGCATAACTGAATGAAAAGGCTATGGTAAAAGCCAAATGCGAACTGAAAAAACCATCACAAGGGACTTGTGCAGGGCAGGACAAGAATGTAAAGTGGAAAGAACCTGGGCTGTGGCCTGCATTCCAGACCAATTATACCAGCATTCTTTGGGTCACATCCAGATAGTTCTATGGCTCCCAAGCTGATTCTAATGCATAGCCATGCTTAGGAAATACTGCTAGTAGGCATCAAATCCTCCTTCTTCAGAAGCCCTCTGTCCACTACGAATGCCAAAATCCTTTCAATACTTGCCTAAACTCACTCCTTTGAACAGTCTTTGGAGAAGTGATTGTTCTATGCCCAATGAGTCAGCTAATCCCCTCAATGCCAGGGGGTTTCATTGCCCAAATCAGATAACTAAAATTCAGATTAACTTGTTTGTGGAATACACCAAAACTATTTGATGGTTTAGACAGAGCTTGAAATCATATATGATTAACTAGGCAGCTATTTGTGTAATAGTTATGATTCCCACTGAAGTTGTCATGTGTTTGAGACTAAGACCTTGTAAGCCAGACATGAAAACACAGTGTCCGTCCCATCTGCATCTGCTCTCCTCTTCATCTGCCTCAGTGTCGCTTCTCATTTTTTATTTTGCTCTTCTTGCTGACCTGTGTTCATTGCAGTCACAGATTGCACTTTAAATCCTGTGAGTCACTGACCTTCTACCTGTGGACCATGCCTTGCACTGTATTCATCGTCTACATTCTGCCTGTCTTTTCACATAATATTCCTTCTTCTTGAAGCTCATATATCTTTATGCTCTGTGTCTCTCTCTCTCTCTCTCTCTCTCTCTCTGTGTGTGTGTGTGTGTGTGTGTGTGTGTGTGTGTAGGGGGGTTGCTGGTGCAGATGTGTGTGACCATGTATATGGATAGCAGAGATCAACTTCAGCTATCATTTCTCAGAAACTGCCCAGTCTTTCTTGAGATAGAATCTCACACTAGTATCTGGGCTTCAACAATTGGGATAGACCCAACCAGTGATTCCATGAGGATCCACCTTCTCTATCACTCCAGTTATGGGTAAAAAAAAAATGTGCACCACCACACCAAGAATTTTATATGCATGGTAAGGAATTAAACTCAGGTCATCATAATTGCATAGAAAGCATTTCAACAACTGAGCTTTCTACTCAGCCCTAATCTTTACATTTTAAGTGTACTGAAATTACTTGTTTCCAGCCTGTATTGTGATAGGACAGTCATACACTGTTAAAGTATTTCTTGAATCATTTTATTTTTCTGATATTACAAATGTAATTGTTATAGGTTTGTGTCCCAGTCTTAGAGTCTGTCATTTCCTGAAGGAGTTCTCATTCCCTTACTAAATATTAGTTTTAGATATCAAAACCTGAGTGTTAAGATCGTTATTGATAGCCGGGAAATAGTGGAGATTGTCCTTAATCCCAGCCTTCAGGAGGCAGACAGGTGGATCTCTGTGAGTTCAAGCCTAGCCTGACCTACAGAGTGAGTTCCAGGACAGGCTCCAAAGCAACACAGAGAAACCCTGTCTTGAAAAACCAAAAAGAAAAAAAAGAGATTGTTATAGGTTAATAAGATTTTGTTCTATCTATATATCTGTCTGGATAGCTACCTATCCATATCTATTTGTTGGGGGAGGCCACTTGTTCATTTCCCAGCCACCCAGACTCCCAAAATAATCACACAGAAAATACATTATTTGCAATATATATACTGTTTGGCCAATAGCTTAAGCATATTTCTGGCTTACTCTTATATTCTAAACTAACCCATCTCCATTAATCTATGTTTTTCCACGTGGCTGTGGCTTACTGGACAGAGTTCTGTCTGGTGTCTCTCTCCAGCAGGGCTACAACTTGGGCGTGATCTTTTATAATATAAATGCAGCTGTAAAGTGTTTGCTCACTCTTTTGCTTTAGGCTGCTGTATTCGTTTCCTGTTCTCCGTTTGTACAGAGGACTGTGATCTAGGACTGTGATCTGTGAGTCTACGCATAAATAAAAAATCCCTTATTATACATAATTCTGAACTAGTGTGAGATTATTTTGTAGCTTCCATCATTAACTATCTATTCTAAATCCCTATATATCTATTCATGTCTATATTATCTACTACACGATTCATGGTCTGTCCAGATCTAATCCATTTCCATGCAGATCACCTTAGTCTATCCCTCTAACTCAGCTGCCATCCTTCATCCCACAGTGAAAATTCTGGTTCTCATCATGCATGTGATAGCAGTACACACCATTATTCCCGTCCATTATGCTTGCCAAGTGCTTCCAGAATTATTAACACATCCTCTGAAGAAAGCATTTTTATCAAATGGAGCCTGTACACACAGTTATATTGGTGCTTAGTCTTTCAGACTCCACCAGCTTACAAATCTACTTATTCCTACAATTTATTTCCGCATGCCATTCAGTGAGGTTATCACACGTTTTTGATATGTTTGGAATTTTTGTCAAATTCTGTTCTCTGTCTAGTAATTCACCCCAACTTCTGTATGCATTTTGTTTTCATGTATTAGTGTATTACTTGTACCTGAGGCTTTATGCGTTCCGACCACTGCTTGTATACTTCAGATACTTCTACAGCATCACACAGTACAGCCTCACCATAATGAGAACATTAAGCTCCATCTATTCCCCACTAATTATTTAATTGTTATTTATTTTCCCAAACACGTTCAAGGCTACTTTGAAACCCTCATCTCTTTATTGCATGGTCTTATCTTCTTTGGAATGTTGTATATGTGATAGAGCATGTGGCTTAGTACTGGCTTGTTTTACTCAATGCTATGCATGTAAGATTCAGATATATCTTTTCATGGTTTGATAGTTGAATAATATCCCAGTGTATGAATGGTTCACTTTTTTTTTTTACCCTCAAACAAAGCTGCTGTAAATTTCCTCATACAGAATTCATGTCAGCACATTGTTCAACTCAGTCAGATCAATGCCTAGAACAACAATCAGTGGACAATAAGATTATGTTTATCTTTCCGGGAAACTGTCAACTGCTTATCAGTGGGGCTGTGCCTTTTTTCTTTCCCACCAGCAACAAAAAAAGGATTTCCTGCTTTGAGCTAGGATAGCAATTGTTATTGACAGCTTTTTAAAGTTGTAACTGTTCTATTGGGATGATTTAGTGTCACACTGTTGTTTTAATTTGCTATTAAACACAAGTCATGTTCAGTATTCGTATGTTCATTTGTCATCTGCATGTTATCTGGAACATTTATTTAGAGTTTCAGTGAAGTTTTATGGAATTAATTCTTACTGTTGAAATTTAAGAATCCAATATTTACTTTAGTTGACTATTTTTAGATGTTTCTTTAACAATTATTATTATTATTATTTTGGTCAGAGATCAGAACATCTGTTTTATATTCCCTTACTTTTGTCTATCCAGTTCACTATATGATGAACAAGTCTTTCTGTAATTATTATGCATTTAGAACTTGATACTCTATTACAAGCTAGAAAAACACAAACCCAAATGTATAACTTTGCTTTTTACTCTTGTAAAAAAAACAGCTTTTGTGTTTGGGAGGTTTTCTTTACATAGATATTGTGAAATGAATTGAGCTAAATTTTTTTTTCAAGACAGGGTTTCTCTGTAGCTTTGGAGCCTGTCCTGGAACTGGCTGTTGTAGACCAGGCTGGACTCGAACTCACAGAGATCCGCCTGCCTCTGCCTCCCAAGTGCTGGGATTAAAGGCGTGCGCCACCACCGCCTGGCGAATTTAGCTAAATTACGATAGTTTTATTCAGAGTTTGATTTATTTCATAGCAGAAGCAGAGGAAATTGGTTGACTCTTTGACCAGGACAAATAAGCATGTAGAAGGTCCCTGGAAATGACCAGAGAGAGGAACAGCTTTTCTCAAGGCAAATAGTAAATTCTCAATTAAAAGAAAAAATCAACCTAGAGTCAAGAGAAAATCAAAGTTCTAGAAAAAATATTGTCTAGTTATTAGAGTCATGAAATGATCCAACGTGATTAGAGGATACTTCTTCAGTGCCTTTGGACTATGTTCCTGGACTATTAATGATGTGAGCAATGAACTGCTCAGTTGACCAAAATGCTCAGTCTTAACACATCCATAAATTATTTTTCTGTTGTAATTTCTACAGTTTAATCTTTACAGTCTCATTCCAATTAAGGAGAAGGTCATTCTTAAAATTACTGCGAAGAGAAAATCATGGAAAAAAAAAACATAAAATTGCCACATGAAAAAAATTATCAAATGAGTTTAAACTATAGAAAATGTTTTGCATTTGTAAGAACAGGGGCCATATTTTATTCTTTAATCCATTCTTAGTTCCCAGGAATTTCTCTTCCAACAAGCCACGGAGCCTACCTGGACATCAGCTGTAGCAGCTATACCATGCTTCATTATCAGGGTCTCCTTTCCATTTATTGGGTGTTTTATGAGAAATATTAAAGATTGCCCAAATAAATTAGATCTTATTAAGTATTTGGAAACTCTGAAAGAAAATTTAAAAGAGATGAAAAGTAAATCAGTCTGCCATGTGAATAATTGAAGAAAGGGGAATTTGCACACAGAAGGGGCAATGCTTACAGAAATAGTAAATTAGAATGTTTCATAATTAGTTAAGCAAGAAAGCACACCTCCAAGAATTCCAGGATTCTCTCCTCCTGAAAGAAAAATAATTGGGAGGAAAATAGAGAATAATGAGAAAAAAAGGAAGATTAATGTTAAGTTGTGACAAAATATTTTTGAGGTAAATCTGCAATGGCAGTAAAAATATTCCTTCCCAGATTGCTTAGGAAGTTATTACACAAAAGTTTTCTGCTTTGTTTGGAGAATTACTCATTAATCACCAGTGTAATTTTCTGTATACCACTTCATTAGACACATAGGATAAAGAATTTTCAAAATAAAAATGGATCTTCACCTCACACAATTCTTTTTCTTAGTAACTGTTTAGTTCACTTCAAATTCTGATTCATAAAAGTTGTATATGTAAAATAGTGTCCTCAGATGGAAATTATTTCCCCCACTTGGTATGTGAACATGCCCTTCATACAATCCCAAGTCATCTCTGATGGTAGGGAGCTAGGTTGTTTCAGTGGAAGTAGAGGGAGAGGCTCAAAGCTTTGTGCCACCGTACAGACTTTACTGGTGCTCTGGTCAGTTTTGCTCTTGGTAGAGCCTGTAGAGAAGGATGTGGGTGTCAACTATTCTGCACATCTGTGCTCTACCCTCTGATTGAGCTCTTTCCTATATCAAGGCTTACTCCAGCATATAGGTATGCTTGGTATTTTCTTACCAAACCCATCTACACTCCTGCTTTCATTTCTTGGTGCCCCACATGGTATATCTAGACAGAGGATTCCCACAGTGCCATCCCACCACACCTATCACAATAGCACTGACTGTGTCATGTTAAATATTGGCTTCATGTTTCAATATGTCCCAAAAAGGTGTAGGGGGATGAGTTGTTAACCTTAAGTTTTCTTTTAACTATGCATTCTGTCTTAGAAATTCTACACACTGATCTCACCATCACTGTGAGAGTACTAGAAAAGTTTACAACTTATGTCCTGTTATATTTTGATCTCTCTAGTGCCTCAGTTGTACTCTACTTCCTACTATGAGAAGGAAATCTCCATCTTATGAAAATTTTCTCTATGTCATATTATCCTTTGATTCTTGGTAAGTAAGAATAGAAAACAGGTGAAACAAAAGTCACCAAAACTGGAAGAACATGGTTAGGTGATTCAAATATATGCTTCTTGTATGTACTCCACCAGCAATGTATTCATTATCTTTGGCACAACTTTTTCAGATCCCTATCTTGCATAACTTGCACTAAGACTGTGCAATTACCTCTTGAAGTAGGCCGAAGTTCTTCAAAAGAAGGACCTGTTTAAGAAGAGACTGGGGTCCCTACACAAAAGAGAGGTCCCTTCAACAACCCTGTCATTATCGCCTGCACATACACCCATGAGAAGCCATGAAACTTTCCAGAAAAATTCTAACCTCCTGAACTTTCTTATACAATATTTACATTCTAAATTGAAGGTTAATTGTATTGAAATCAGAGAAAGGAATAGTTAAGCTGAACAACATCATCCATGAGCAAGAGACTCAATAACGCTACCGCCAATAAACTGCTGTTGTGTGGCAGAGGCATTATTTTCATGGAAGGTTTCTGTCATCTTTGATTCCTTGAACATTATTATCTAACTTACCTTATATTCTAAATACTAACTTAATCTGATGCTTATGAAGTTCAGATCTCCTAGTTATCTTTATTTTCTTGATACCAAAGCATAGATGATACTCTTTATGTATCTGTATTTCTCCTAATTATCTTTTAAATTTGTCTTTTAACCAAAAATGTTCAGTTTGCCTTGAATAAACTTGCCCTCAATAGAATCAGTTCCACAACCTGATTCCACAAACCTTCTCTCTGTTCAGCCATCTTTATCATTTCTTCCGAATAGTTTCTTCAAATTTATTACCAGGCCTTCAGGAGAAGCCACTATTCTTTCTGGCACTCTCTTTATATTTATTTCCCCCCTTATTTACATATAATATACTTCCATAGATATATTGATGCAGTAATTATAGTTATCACAACTTCTTGTCATATTCCATGTAGCCTTCTATTAACTCTCTTGCTCTAAGTTTTGATCTTTAGTGTTTAAAGAATATCATGTAAGTTACATTTGATATTGTTAGTCTGGAAAATGTGTGTAATACAAGGATGCAGTATATTCTATTGTATTACTTTTGCTTTATTGAGCACCATTGCCAATGTAAAGAAATTCTATAAAGCAAAAGAGAAACTCACTTTAAGAAAACCACACAGCTTGATCTGTGATCCCTTTTGTATGTGTTGAGGAGAATGTTGTTGAAAGACAGCAATAACTCATTTCAGGACAAGTACATTAACCAAGAACCCTGGAAGCCATCATTGTCCGAAAGATGGTTTTCAAGCTGCTGACAGTAGGATGGCAGGTTCAGAATTCTAACACTTACACTCACCATGTTTCTGCGTTAAATCCCATCTTTTTCTTCTCACTATTAACACTTTACTGAGTATTACTCTATGAAATACCGTGAAGCGAATAGGAAATAGAAATCCATCATATTCCATATTAGAGTTGATAAAATGTTTTTGACAAACCATTCTATAGTTAATACATTATTTTACTATTCATTAAGTATGATGCATCTGGGTTTAACAAAACTGAGGGAAACAGCTAAGCAAACAGTTCTCCACACAAAATGCTAAAATATAGTTTGTTATATGCTAAAATTCAGCCTAAATGAAATGAAGAAGAGCAATTATTTTTATCAAAAAAAAGCCCTAAGGAGCATGCTTGAATAAACTTTCCACCCAGTAAGAAAGATGTACTTTTGCAAGGCATGGGGAATACTTACACTTCCTCAGGATATAAAAATCCTTTATCATGATGACCTTTGATCATTGTTGTGTGTAACAATGATTCTGTAGAAATCATCCCACAAATTTGAGGTTTTATGGATGGCAACAATACTTTTTACTATGCTTTCTCTTAATGACTCATTTTCCCTGGGTGATGATAACATAGTGTTCTATGACTGAAATTCTACATTTTGTGTATTCATACTACTCTACCTAATCATGAAACATAACAATATATAATTTTGTTATGTTTCATTTTATATATATATATATATATATATATATATATATATATATATATATGGAGTCACTGCTTTGTTATTAGTAAATGTATTGCTTCAAATTTGTAAGACTGAGTTTGAAATATATTATCACTCATGAATAAGACAAGTTTGATCAATTAATGCTTAACACCAATAAATCCAATAAGTCTCATAATCAAAATTTAATTTTATTCATGTATTTCATTTCTTTGTGATGCATGTGTAACATTGAGCTGACCAGCTGCACATGCTAGACATGTACTATACCGTGGAGTTACATTCTTAGTTACTTCTTTCAAAAAGATATACTTTGTTTCCAAAAAAAGAAATACAGTATTCAATGGGATGTCTCTTAGAAAAACCATACAACAGTGCACATTAATCATAAATAGTTATCTTGTTAGATTTGTACTTCAACCTCATAAAAGCTACTCCTAAATGTACCCCCTTAACAGTTGCCTATGTGAAGCTTATTCCTATGTGTTGAATTCATCTACTTTACTAGTCTTTGACTATGCAAATATAGTCCAAGAACAATATTCAACTAGACAGACACAGCTTTTCTTAACTTACTTTGCTTTCAATTGATAAGATAAAGACCAATACCAAAATTGACCTGAGGATGGAAGGATTTAAGTGGCTTACATATCCCAGGTTACAGTTCCTCACTGAGGGAATTCAGGACAGGAACTCTAAGTAGGAACTTGGAGACAGGAATGGAAGCAAAGACCATGGAGGAATGCTGCTTATTGGCTTGCTCCCTAATGCTTTCTCAGATTGCTTTTTTATATCTAGCAGAACTTTCTTCCAAGGTATGACACCACCCATCATAGGCTATGCCCTCTCACATTAATCATTAATCAAGAAAATATCCCACAAATGTGTCTACAGGCCATGATAATAATTTTTTTATTAATATGAGGTAAGTTATCTTGTTGGAAAACAGTCCAGGAATGGTGTTGTTAGATGGAAATTCTGAGTGTTCATCAGAAAACTCCAAGAAAACAAGACAAGAGACTTGTGAAAACAATTTCTTCAAAAACATGGAATTGATCTTGTAATTTTTTTTGCACCTCCCAAATGTAGCAGGCAGGAATGAGTTTACTTAGATTAGTCATTACAAGTAGCTGTTCTTATTTGTTTCTATACCTCTATGGAAAACATGTTTTTGCTACATGAGGCTTGTTCTTGTGATTATATACCCTACTCAGTTGACTCTTCTTAATCCACAGAGTATAAATTGTCTGATGTTCTGAATAAAGTTGGCTATCCTATGAGACTTTAGTCTGCCTCATTTTCTGGCCTGGTTCTCCCAGGTTCACGCTGGCAACTAGAGCAGCAAACAAATTCCTTGCCAGATGATCTAAGTTGTGTCAAGTTGACAAAACAAAACCAATGAGAAAGTTTCTTCACTGAGATTGTAGTAAGTCACTGCAGAATGTTTTGTTAAGTGTGTAAAAAAATAAAATATCCTGTAAACCCTGATGTTCTATTGAATCTTTGCAAGAATGAACATAAATTTCCTTCAAATTTCCCTTAAGTATTAAATTAAATTCCACTGAGTCACTGTTGGAAATTATTGAAATATATCTGTGCATCAGTAAGTGGAGATGTATATAGAAAGAGGATTAACCAAGAATTAATATAATCTTTATAGACCACAGCACTATATGCAGAGGCTCAGCAGAATGTTGGCATAGCATGGAGAGTATCCAAGAGGATGTTAGCACTGACGGGAATGTGAATACCAAAAAGATTTAATACATAGAAAGAAAATATGATAAATGTCTTCCCACCTATTTCATACAACTTCATTTTATTCTTCCTCTACCACTCTGTATTATTATAAGTAGTCTAGACAGCCAAATACAATTGCTTCATTTGCTTAAAGAAAGAAAATAACTACAGAAAAAGTGTAAACTTATAAACTACTGCTATTAGTGATTAAATCAACTAACTGAATTCAGATCTTAATATTTGCAAGTAAATATTTAGCCTTTTGTAGTTATTTGTTGCTTATAGTGTGCAAAATGGTCATTTAACAAATTTTATCTCTATTTTGACAGGAGAGGGAAATTTTCATAGGTGTAATGTATCTGGATTCTTTCTATGTTAAAGAGATAGTTTGACTGAATTTCAGATGTAACTGGAGGTTTCTCTCTCTCCTAACAGTTCCTGAATTCTGAGGCTTTAATATTAATTACAAACTGTTTGGCCTATTAGCTAAGGCTTATTATTAACTATATCTTACAATGTAAATTAACCCACTTTTATTATTCTATATATTTCCACGAGTCATGTGTTTGTTACCTCACAAATTGCTTCTCCGGCAGCTGGTGGCATCTCTCTGACTCTGCCTTCTTTCTCTTTGTATCTCTGTTTGGACTCCCACCTAGATATTGGCCAACTCAGCTTCTTTATTAACCAATGGGAATAAGACATATTCACAGCATGCAGAAGGGCATCCTGCATCATTCAGATTTTGTTAACGGTATTATTGAGATATGCTGCCTTAAGAATTATTCTGGGAGAATTGCTGTGTCTTTAATAGGAATGAAAATTTCAAAAGAGAATCCCTTAAGTTTTCAGGTAGCTTGTCTTCCTTCCTTTCATTATATAAGAGTAGAATAGCCCACCTTCTTTTCCCCTTCCACATTCTGTCACATGTTTTCCCCCCTAAGGTTCTATTTCATGATGTGAAGGTGATAATAGCATTAACTTTAAAGCACAATCCCATCATTTAATTTTGAACAACACATTTACGGACAAATTGGCTCATCTCTCTATCTTTCTCTTTGGCTGAAACACGGCAATAGTAGCAGCCTCTTTGTGATGTTGTTCCATTGAAAAATTTGACCTCCATATGTTGTTTGAGCTACGGAGTCAACTTCTATTTATATTTTTCTGAAATGCATCTCTCCTTAATGTCATAATTTGTTTCATGTTATGTATAGTGCATTCCTTATAATAACTCCTATTTGTTTTCTGGAAGAGATGATATTTTTCATAGTAGGTTTCCTTTGTTTAGCAAATCTTGTGTTATTTTTATGATAAACAAAAGTTGAACACTCAAATGCCAACCAGAGACAGAATTTAGGGATTGTAAACTCTACTGCAAGTTCTTCTTTCAGAGTAATTATTTGTTTGCTTTGATACTTCCTTACTGATATAGTTAAAAAGCATACTTTTAGTGGTAATGTATAATGTTGGCTTCTTTGTCATTGCATAGTTGGAATATCTTGAATATTAGTAAGGAGAGACGGTATATATGGCAAGTAGTATATTCATTGTGCTCTTGTGGAATACCTCTTAATCATATAGATTAATTTATTCATAGCAAAATAAGCATACATCTTAAGTAGTTGATGGGAAAAATACACCCAGGTCTATTAATTATAGTGTTTTATTGAAAACAAAATTTATAAAACTTTTCATTAAAATAAATTTTGGAATTATGTAATTGGTGGTAAGATTATCATCTTTCATTCCCACAGTTTCACTATCAAGTCATACTTAGTTTCTAAAAGACTAACCAGGTTCTATATGTTTATGTACTTTAATTGAAATGGAACTGTATCTATTTCTCCATTCTGCCATCCAGCTCCTCCCAGATACCCTCTTATGAATGCCTTCTATGCTTCCCCTAACTCTCAAATTAATGACCTCATTTTGTTATTTTTGCTACACATTTATTTGGTTTGCATATGTATGTGTTTGCACAAATATATATACATTTATGTTATGAGCATCTATATTTTGTGCAAACACATATACTGTGTACATACATGCATGTGTATATATACAAATATGTGTGTACAAATGTGTATGTAAGAATATGACCCCTCTACATTGGTCTACCCCTGGAAGATATTAATTTTCCTTTTCCTAGCTTTCATTAGTTTCCTGAAACTATTTGTCTAGGACTAAAACACTGCAAATTTTATCCCCTTCCATGTTGACATGTTTATTGATATCATCAGTGTTCTAGCCTTGTTTATATAACCATTACTGAAGGAGACTTTCCCTTCAGATTACCTGGTATTAGGACTTGTACAATATTTCTGCTTTCTGTTGCACAATGTTTACTGAGTGATAGAAGCATTTCTTCACAGCAAATGGAGACTTATAAAGAAACACAACAGGACATAATGAAGAAATCAATGGATCGTGGGGAGCCCATGGAAACATCTACATCATAGCTTCTGTAGATTCTGTTTGTAAAGAACATTTCCCACCCAACCCTCCTCCCGTCCCTCTGCTTCCCTTCCCCAGACCATCCTGCATTCACTCCTCCCAACAGGTAAGGGCTCCTATGGGAAGTCAACAAACCACATTAAGTTGGGGCAGGACCAAACCCCTCCTGCCTGCGTAAAGACTGAACATGGTATCCCACCATAGCGTTTTTTGAATGACTTGATGTCCACGTTTATAAGCAACAGAGGAAAACATGCAAAAATCTGTTTTATCTTTATCAGATAAAAACTATTGTGCCTGAAAGAATAATACTAAAGGAAAAAACGGTGTTCATAGACTAGAAGAAAATATTTGAATATTATTAACTTGGTAATGCCAAATAAATATATGAATGTGGATACATTCTCATCATAAGTGCAACATTTGCTATGATAAAGAAATATTGCTGTGTAATGCTGATGGACTGAACAAACATTTGGCTTTGTTGGTTCTCTCTGTCTCATAGGATGTGCATCCTTTTTAAGTCCACCTTCAGATGGGTATAACATGCTAGAACACCATAGGTATACGCAAGTTCTTCTCTACTGAAATTCCCTGCATCTCTTCTTCCAGGCACCTGGCTTTTTGATACTTCAGGCTTTTGGATTTAAATTTAAATATAATCTTAAGTTATGTGCAATCAAGTGTTCGTTTTTTTTTTGTATTCTGTTACTTTAAACAAAAAAAAATGTTCTGCTACTTTTAACAAATGCTGGCTTACTTCAACAAAATAATTGTTACTTTTAACAAAAATGGGATGTGTGTTTCTTAGACTGTATACTAAACACTCAGTATAAGTCTACCTTTGATTTTATATAGTTTAGAAAACTTTGTTTTAATAGGAGTATCTGATTGTGCGACAGATCAAGTGATGACAGAGAAAGTTACTTTCAGTCTAGTTACTGACATCCATGCTAGGAGTTGGCACTCAAATTCATAGGATGAGAAAAAGTGCACAATTTCTGCATGTTCTCAAGTGACATTTTTCTCATCAAAGTCAAACTAAAGTATGATACATCCATTGCTTTAATATGTTTCTAGGTCTAATTACCTTAAAAATCATGAAAACTTTCCCAGGGCTTTGGCATTGATTTGCTAGTTGCCTGGAATGAAGGCTTTCATTTGCTTCCTTTTTCTTCATAGGGACAATCTGGA
>PVIU01014500.1:0-51760 GCA_004026605.1 Ondatra zibethicus | reverse complement strand
GTCTCAGTAGGTGGACCAGCCCCTCACGGTCCTAACTTCCTAACTCATCTTCTCCCACCTTCTGCTCTTCACCTGCACCTTGGGGGCTCAATCCATTGCTCTGATGTGATTGTGGGTCTCTGTCTCTATCTCCATCCATCGGATGAAATTTCTCCCACCTCTATCCCCGCCCCTGGCTTCCAACTTTTGCTTGATGATTAAAGTATACATGGTATTGGTGCTTTAAGTATGATTGTTATTTCCTTACTTACAATACTTACATGATTTCTAATCACCACTGATTAATAGTCATCTCATGGGAACAATGAAGGTGTACATATTGCTATGCCAGGTCTTCTAACATGTGTTCTTACACACCTTATGACCCTTTGAACACACAGGTCCTCTAACATGTGTTCTTACACACCTTATGACCCTTTGAACTCACAGGCTTGACCATTTTTCAGTTCTTAAAATTTGGCAAAGTTGCTTCTTCTTTGCTGTCTTTCTGCTGATGAGTTTCTGTGCTTTTTAGCATTTCCATAAACATTGAAAATAGTGTTGATTTAGAGCTACCAGATAATCCAATTGAATGTGGTTGACACAGTAGGTTAATAAATGCATTAATATCCTACTTCATCTGGTGACACACATCTTCATTTCCATTTTATAGGAGGCAGAAGGAGAGGCAGAGGCAGGGGGACCTCCATGAGTTCAAATTCACAATTGACATATTACATTTGACTCATCATCAGATCAAGACTCTAATAGAAGTGTAAGACTTGAAAGGATCATCAGAATTCAGTTATTACAAAGGCAAGTGTTTATTCTTCAAATACAGCTTGGTGACAATCTTATTGTAGTACAAATCCTGAGCAGCAATAAAACAAATTTGCTAATACAATATAACAAATATAACAAAATTTCAAGATACTGTAACTATTCACAACTCAAACTTTAATTATAAAAAATGATTAATTCCAGTTATTTAATTAATTCCACATTTTTTAATTTAAAATAAGTAGACATGAGGTGTGTCTGTAAAGAAAATTCCATCAAGCCTTGAGTAAAAAGCAAATGTAGAATTAACATATTTTACCAGGATAAAAATAAAAACTAAAGTACTTATATATTTCAGTTATTTCACTTTTTTAATGTCTGTCTTGCAATACAATAAAAATTTATAATTATAATTTATTTCTTAAAAAACAAGGTGTTGTTTTACCTTCATTACAATGACTGCACTTTAAACTGCTAGTGACCACCCCCCTTCAACACTCCCATACCCCACACACAAGTCCCCCAACAAGGCCTTAGCCTAGGGGGAACTCTGTTCCCCCAGACAATGGATCTGTTTCTGCCAGAAAATGTAGTTCTAATTAAATCTCTATTGTTCTAATATAACTCCATATATTCAAAGCCTAGGGTGAAAAGAGAGTTACAGTGGCAATTGGCTAACTTTCTCTCTTTACTGGCCCCCTCAAAATCACCCCCTTCCACCCAGTCTCAACTCAAAAGACCCACATTAAGGTCTTCTCTGCTACTTCCAGTCAACCAGTTGCTAACCCCAGCTGAGTCCAAGTTAACTTTATTTAATTAACACAAGCACAGCACATCTTTACATAGTTAACAAATGCAGCATGAACAAATATAACATCTCTTTACCTGATTAAACAAGTATTCCACAACAGCAAGAACCTTATATTCCTTACATGATTCATGATTAATAAAGTAATCTCTGCAGCATACACATCAATCTTAATGAAAAGGATAAAAATTTTTGATAAGCCTTCCTGCAATAACAGAGCAAAACACTCAAATTGGAACAAAAACCCATTGGAATCATAAGAAAATAAAATATATCTCTCATAACTGCTAGTAAAATAAGGAGGAATTCAAAAATCAAACAAATGATATCTTTTGTTTGGGGTATAGTTTGGGTAATTTATATGAAAACAACAATGACAAAAACCCCACACTGTGATGGCACGCTTTTTTAAAAGCTGGTAGGAAATGAAGGTTATTGAACTTGAGTCTCTTCCTGCAGTAAAAGGAAACACTTAAAGGAATTAAATTATCTTTAAAAATGGCTTGCAATGAGCTGTTCCCAAGAACACACCTTTAATCCCTGCTTCTCCAAAGTCTCTCTCTCCTTCTTCCATAATGGCCTCTTTGATTTTAATTTCTTTTCTGTTCTTTACCTTTGTAGGAATTCAGATCTCCAGTTGAGCTGCAAGCATAGCAACTTTGTCATTTTGATAATAATTTACTATAAAATATGTTTGGGACTATTTTTGAAAAGAGCTCTAATATGAAAAATAAACTTGGCACAGAAGAAAGTGGTCTTTTGCAATTTATGGTATCCTTCTTACACAATATAAACTAATAATCATTCTTATGAAAGCCCGAGTTCTTCATTTAACACACTAAATTACCTGAACACCATGGGAATTAGAACTTTCATTCACCTTGGATGAATTAAATGAAACCACCTCACTGGTGTGTTAATGTGGAAGGAGGTCCTGAAAGCACTTTGTATTTCAGTAAATAGGATTCCCTAGGTCTAGGATAGCTGATAGAAAATGTTAAATATTTCATGAAGGCTTGATATACTCTCTTGCACATGTACACTGTATAATCAATTCCATTTTGAAAAAAAATTGCATAATTTTATTCATGTTTCCATTCAAGACCAATATTTGATATTAAAAAAATTATAATTGACTTCTGGGTAGGTCTCTAGCCATTAGTTACTCCAAGGAAATTGTTCATAAACAATGTTTAATTTTCAAATATATATATAAATTTCCTCTTGGTTTGAGGATATAAATTTGGAATGAAGTATAAAAAGAAAATTAAAGAATGAAATCTGAGAGAAGATATTTTAAAAATCAAACCTGTGAACATAGTAATATTGTGAAAACCTGACATTGTAAAAGATTGAAAATGCTCATCAATCTATTGACTGTGAATCTCTCTCTAGTAAGAGATATCATCATAGCTCTTTTCTAAAATTAACACCCATTTGAAAATGTGTAAAGTAAAACAAAATCCATAATTTTACCCAGCCTAGAAATGCTATGAATATAACATCTAAAGCACTTAATATCTCTTTGTGCTCACAGTCAGAAGGAGAAACTTTGAGGAGGAAAAGTGACTACCAAGTGAATGCCACAGACTAAAACTTCAACAAACTCATAAAAGAAAACTTCACCAATCTAAGACAAAGCATATCTATTCAAATATAAGATTCCTGCAGAACACCAAATAGACAAGACCAGAGAGGAAATTCCCAGGGAATATCATAGTTTTCAAAATAAGTATACATAAACAAAAAAGTGTTCTGAAAGCTGAAGCCGAAAAACACAAGTTACATAGGAAGGAAATCCATCATAATGATGAAAGTGAAAAGAACCTAAAGGAGTGCATTCCAAGGCCTAAAATATTATGACAGCCAACCTAAAATAAGATACCCAGAAAAAAACATTTGCCATGAATGAAGGAGGACTTTCCATGACATCAGCCTAAAACAATTATATCCAACAAATGAAACCTAAAGAAAATATAAAAAACATTATTTTAGGCTGAAGAGAGAAATGAACAAAGTCAAAAGACTGTGGAAGGAAATACAAAATCATAATTATTAAAACATATATATCTGTTCTGGCTCCCTTTTATGTCTATGGCCTCTTTTTACATCAATAGTTGTTTTATGCATATTGGATATATGTATACAAATATATTCTTCAATATAACCTACTTGGTCAGTATAATGCTACTTGTATTTGTGTTTTCAGGGTTGACCATTTGGTATTGAATAACCAATTGATATACCTTTTCCTGAAGTCTATTACTCACACCCTCATCATTACTTAGTTATCTGTAGGTCTTTGTGTAGAGTTGAGGCCTTGTTAGCTCTTCCCCACCCACTCTGGCATGTCTATTGATGTTCTTCTTGTTCAGATCATGTTTGAACAGGTGTGTGTTGGAGGGAGGCCACTTGTTTCCCAGCTGCCCAGGAGCTCAGACCCAAAAGAATCACACAGAAACTATATTATTTAAGTCACTGCTTGGCCCATTAGCTCTAGCTTCTTATTGGCTAACTCTTACATCTTAATTTAACCCATTTCTAGTAATCTGTGTATCGCCATAAGGCTGTGGCTTACTGGGTAATGTTCTGGTGTCGGTCTGTGTTTGGCAGGGCTACATGGCTTCTCTCTGACTCCACCATCTCTCTCCCAGCATTCAGTTTAGTTTTCCATGCCTAGCTAAGTTCTGCCTTTAATAGGTCCAAAGCAGTTTCTTTATTAACCTATGGTAGTCACAGCATAAACAGGGGAATCCCACATTACCTCCCCTTTTCTATTAAAATATTGAAGGTTTTAACTTTAATATAGTAAAATTACATAAAACAGATATCAAGTAAGAATTATAGTTACAATATTTATATCTACTTTATCTTTTATCATAACTAAGAAAAACTATATTATTACTATCTACTCTTCAATTCCATCAAAGACTCCAGAAGGGTATAATATTACCTAAGTAAACAGGAAGTGCATTGTAAGCAATTTCCAAAACTCTGGAATTGACAGAGACATCTCACTGCCTGGACAGTCACCAAAGTTCTTCTATATGGTTGGGGTATCCATCTTCAGCCTACAGGCCCATAGTATCCAGCAGGCTTTTCCATGAAGCAGGAAATTTCAAAGACAGTTCCGTCTATATTGGCAGTTTGTCAGTCACATTCTCCTGTGTCCTACAGAGTGTCTTGCAGACTCTTTCATGAAGCAGGAACCCTGAAGGATTTTCTCACCTTTAAACAAGTTCAGCAATCATTTCTCTGTGGGCCCTGCAAGTTTATACAGCATACCATCAAGCAGTCCAGGCAAGAGCAATTTCTTGCCCAAATAGTTAACCAACTCCATAAGGAGCCTCTTCAATACCCATCTTCCTTTTGAAGTAGCTTGGTACTGCCAGGTGCAGTTGTGTCTCACTGTCATAAAAAGGCCTAAGTTATTAAAACACCTAAATGCCTTATTCTGAAGGTCTTTGAAAGATTTGAAGAAGACCTATCTAACTGTAATATATCTCTATATATTTAGAAAATCTAACTAGTATGATTACAAGCTTGACTACATTATAGATGATTGTCTATTAACCTATACTTTTTAATTATAAATTACATTTTTAAATGAGCTGCACAAACATAATACCTTAATCAAGAGCAGAAATATACATATAATAAAACTGACCTTAAATTTGTATCAATAAACCAAGATCCATACCAATACAAATCTCTATGGCAAATCCTCCTTTAAATGTAAATAAACATTTATAAACAATATTTGGGAATATGGGCATAGTTCTCTCCAATCTGCTTCCTGCTGTTTATTGGACAAAGTAATATTTTAGGGGTGCTCATTGTGACCTTTCAGGGAGTCTTGGTTCATCAAACCACATTAGCCTGGAATGAATCCACAGATTCTCATCTTCTGTGGAAACAAAAGAAGAACCTCTTTTCCAAAGCAACATATCCTTAGACCCAAATTTTGAAGATACCTTTAAAGTATATATGTTGGTTACTTAAATTCTTCACAGTCAAAAAATTCAAAGAAAACACAATAATATACATAATTCAGATTCTCTGTGAATTTTCCATCTTTACATGGATTATTAATTTTTTTACTCTATTACTTTTTAATATTTATTTTATTATCTTTACTCCTTTAATCTACGACTCTCTGTACTCTGTCTCTTTAAAGACTTTGTTTTATTTTTTTGTCTCTTTTTATAATTCTCTATACTCTTTTTCTTTTCTGTCCCATGCTTGTGTACATTTATCCAACACTGTGACCCATTTAGAGGTCTTTTGCATCTGAATTTGTATTTATTGTATATTTATAATTATTTACTTACCAGAAGTGCTTCTTAAAATGCTAAGGTTTTTTGTTTTTTTTATGAACTTAAGTGGTACCATTGCTAGGGGAACTATGGCACTGCCTGCTTGCCCTGCCCAGCCAGCATGGGGGAACTGTTTGATGCCTCTGACTATTTTGTTGTTGTTGTTGTTACTTTGATGGGAAGGTAAACTGAGATAGGGTCTCCTCTATGTAGCCCTGGTTGTCCTTGAATTCACTATGTAGACTAGGCTGATCCCTAACTATGTGTCTGTCTCTGCCTCCTGAATGATAAAATTAAAAGCATGGGTCACAAAGCCTGGCTGACAACTCTGAATGTTTGAATGGTTGTGGTTTTCTGCAGTAGTCCCTGTCTATTACAAAGGACTAGTCCTCGATTAATGGTGACACTTAACTGAATGAGATTATAGGATGAATGTTTAGATTCTTGTTAAGGATTATGCTGGTTTAGTAAGGTAAGAGTTATCAGTTTTCCTCCAAGATTCATGGATCTTCTATTATGAGTCCTTAGCTAGACTTCCAGTATCTGTCAGTTTCCCTCTTGAGTATGTCTTACAATTTATTTGGGTTTTTTTGTTTGTTTGTTTTGTTTTTGAATCTTTTTTGAGTTCTTTATATATTCTGGATATTAATCCTCTGTCAGATGTATAGCTGAAAAAGAGTTTTTCCTTGTCTGTGGAGTTTGTTTTTTGTTGTTGTTGTTTTCTTCTTTTTGCCTGGTTAATTGTTTTTTTAGGTGTGCAGAAGCATTTTAGTTTTATGAAGCCCTACTTCCCAGTTGTTGGCATTAATTCTTTGGAAAACTGAGTACCATTTAGAAAGTTCTTTCCTACACCTCCTTCATGTAGGATACTGCCTATATGGGGTTGGGTTACACAACTTTGCATTTTATTTTTGTTGGGGTGTTTATTGAGACAGTCTTTCTATGTAGCCTTGGCTAACCTGTACTCACTATGTTGATCAGGCTGGCCTCAAACCATCAGCAATTCATCTGCCTCTCTCTCTGTTTGTATCTGAAATTTTATCTGCCTTGCTAATGTTAAAATGCAGTAGCAGTTTGCTTTTCATTATCAGAGTTAAAAATAAATGTTAAGTGGATTTTATTTTAAAGTAAGTTGGAGAATGGAAAACTCTCACACCAGTAACATTACAAGTGGGATACTGTAATTCTAGATAATGGATAATTTAAAGCAAGAGATCAGGCATATGATAGACTGATTTGGTGAAGATGTAGTCAAGATAAGCAGTAGTTGAAAGATTCTAAGAAAATATAAAATTATTCTAAACACCTTCACAGTGTAGGCTCCAAAATATAGGATACAGATGTAACCAGTTAAAAAATAGGAGAAATCAGTGACATCAGATAAAATAGTGATGTAGAAAATGAACCATAGGTAACCTGAGCTCTGAGAGACAATAGTGCAGAAATGTTATAGCTCAATTAGCTAGCGCCTTCAGTAGGTAAATAACAAGAATAGGTCCTACATTACAAGAGAGTGTAGGCAGAACTGATAAATAAAACAGGGAACAAGAGTGTCATAATCCTTTACTTAATCCTCAGGGCGTACTTAGCAAGATACCTACACTGTAGGTAGGGTTCAATGAGAGTTTGTTGATTAAGTGACAGAAACCACAGAATTCTGGATGTCAGAGTCTGTTCTATACACCCTGCATTATTCATGGCCTTCAGAACTGTGCTTGTTGTAGTTGAGTGAATATATGCTGAAAGAATGGCAGTGCTGACGGTCCTCAAATATGATCCTGAAAGATGAATTCCACAGGTTTCTGTAGTGTCGATCTGTCCCTGAAACTATTTACAAGGTTTTATTTTCCATCTACTCTGACAGAGTACTCACCTGTTGAAAATTATTTGTCAAATATTTATTTCACATTGAGATTTTGCCACTTTGAGTTATGTGATAATAAGTTAAATTTTAGAATAATTATTTTCTCTAGTGTTTCTCTAAATTTTGTGTTCTAATCATTCCACAATTGGCTTATACCTTAGGGTTTTAAGTTCTGTAGTAATGTTAGTTACAAATAACTTTTCAATTGGTAAATAATTTCTCTCAGGAGATTCGAGGTAGAGACATATTAGAGTAACTGGCCTCTGTGCAACTTTAACGCAGTGCTAAAAAGCTAATATTCAGTCCTATGACCACTTGTTACTTTAAGAAGCAAGTTTCACACAATAGTATTGTGGAATATTTGTATACTGTATGAAGATGCATCCCTGTGATTGATGTAATAAAAAGCAGAATGGCCAATAGCTGGGCAGGAAAGAACAGGCAGGACTTCCAGGCAGAGAGAGGAAGTCAGAGGGATTAATCTAGGATGAATCCAGAGATGTCAGAAGATGGATGTACAGAAATGGAGAAGAAGTTTTTAAAAATCATGTGGTAGAATGTAGATTAATGGAAGCAGATTAATTTGTTATAAGAGCTAGTTTGGGGCAAGCCTAAAGGCCGAACTTTCATAATTAATAAGAAGTCTCTGTTTTTGTTTAGGGGACTGGCAATCCAAAAATGATCCAACAAAAAGTTTGCTACATGCCAGACATCTAATTAGAAGATATGGATTGTTTGTCTAAATTAATTTAAGATCCAGAGTACAGAAAATAATAGTAAAGACCATTTCATTAAAGAAAGTAGATGGGACATTCTATGAAGCATTAACTCATGGAATGTTAAAATACGTTATATTTATATTGAAATCATAAATTTATTTATGGATCTTACTCCATTAAGAATCACAAGGTAAAGAAAAGAATTAAAACAATTTATTCCAAATATATGAATAATGCTATGAATATTTGCAACAAATAAGAAGCATATTGTTTTTACTTTAGAAAGCTGATTAACCTTAGAAAATATTTAGCAGAAGTTTGTCCAGTTGTATTTGTTTTCCTTGTTGCCATATACTCTTTAAAACAAAACCCCCTTTCTGCCTCAAGTATCAACAAACTATCAGCAATTATTCTAATATTTTTCTTATTTTCTATTCAACTTATATGTATGATCATATCTTTCCAAAAATATCTGAATAAGATGTTCAATATAATCCCACTTACATTCTTTTTTTAATACATATACTTTCTGACTTATTTCCTCTGCTAGTAGATAATCAGACAGGGGAAAAGCAAGCTGACTGCACAGAACATCAGTTTGTCTATTCTGTGAGCATCCTTTGTCAACCCACACGAGCATTGCTTGGTGAGTCATGGACAATCACTTGTCAAGTATTATCTTCAGTGTGCAATGAGGCACAGCTGAACTATTTTGTAATACAAAAACAAATGATTATCTGGCGAATATGCCCAGAAAATCAAATAAAAACCAAGCCTGACAGTACGTTAGAAATGTCTGGATAGAAACAGCAGCACAATATGTCATGCTATTGATTTTCATCATCAGGGAGAAGTCTGAAACGAAACATGAAGGAACTTTTTTTCAAACTGCGTAACTAATAATAATGTTTTGCAATTGAAAGAAGTTTTATACTGTGATTGTGGAAGTTTTATTGAATTCTGTAAGGTTTGTTTCTAGCACACAAATTATTTCTTTCCCTTGCACCCTGTTTCCCTCATAACCTACCTGTTTTCTTCCTCCTTTCCCTTCTCTCTTTCCCGATTTATTTATCTCTTCTTAATACAGTATTGCTGATTGAGGATGAAAGAAAGAAGGATGATCCTAGGGGGTCTGGAATGAATGTTTTATGTGCCCAACTCATGAATTCATGATAATCCTGACCTTTCATAATTTAATTGTATGAATGATGCTAATTCAATATGACTAATGTGCCTATAAAAGAACTTTGGAATTGTACAGTTATATAGGAAAGATAATGAAAAGATAAAAAAGATGACCACTAAGAAGTCAAAGAAAAATCTTAGAATGTGACTTCAATAGGAATAAAGCCTCTTAACACCTTAACCATGGACTTTTAGTCTCCATAAGAGGGAAAAACAAACTCTTACTGTGTAAGCCACCATGTCTGTGATATCTTTATAGACCAACTCTGGTATGCTAATACATAGAGGATCCTTTGATTTACATTGTGATTATTTCACTATTAACTCATTATAGTTGAAAATATTAAAAGTAAATCATGGGTGTCTAAAATGGTTAACCTAAAAAACACCCCAGTTTAGCCCCAAGGTCTTCATCAGATGAAGCATTTGTTGTTCATCCTCATGATCTCCTAGGCAAATGAGAGCTGCACGCAGAGACTGGATCTCTGTGCCAGAGCCAGGAAAGAAGAAAAATTGAAAAATGAAAGATTTATTTCTATTGAATCCGTACTGTTTTCTCACCATTGTAGAGGAATAACCTGTGAGTTGAAGCATCCTAACTCATGCTCAATCTTTACTAGGATTCTCTGGAATTATGTCTAACTACTTCCAGGAAGTTCTGTGTGTTTGTTTTCCAAGTACTCTTATTTGAAGGCAAAGTATATGTGTGTAACTTTAGCTTCCCTTGCCTATATTAAACCTTTGAAGATATTTTGACAATCAGACATTTGAATAGCCTTCTTGTATTAATATTCATTCAGTATCTTATATTAATATTCATTTGGAAAAATAAGTGGAATAGCTTAAACTTTATGATAATAAAAATTATCAGTCAAATAACAAAAATTCAAACCCTTGGTGGATGAGCCAAACCAGAAGTAGTTATATGGGAAATTAAAAGTAGGTATGAATTTTTGACATCCCTGCCTCCAAGAAATTAGGGTTTTTTTTTTCCAGTTGAACCTTGTGGAGCCAATAGCATTTAATGGAGTAGAACTCTAACAGCTGCAGCTTAAATTCAACAGTATCAAGATCTTCTTCCCCTTCTCCTCCCCCTCTTCTTCCTATTCCTCTTCTTCTTCCTCCTCCTCCTCCTCTTTCTCTTTCTTTTCCTTCTCCTTGTCCTTCTTCTTTCTTTTTTGGAAGGTAGTTACTATGTAGGAAACCCAACTATTCTGAACTTCTGCAGGGAGAAACCCACACCTTGCTACACAATGAGTGACAGAATTGTCCAGTAAGTTCTGAGTCACTAGACTTGTAGGAAAGCCTCCTTCAATCTTGACATGGTCATGATTTAATGATAGGTGTCTTAGTTTCTTTTTATATAACTGAGAAAAGACACTATAATTAAGGCAAATCTTAGAAAGCATTTAACTGTGGGCTTGCTTGCAGTTTCAGAGGGTTAGTTCATCCATCATGGACAAGGTGGTGTGCAGGAAAATGTGGTGATATAGTAGTGTTGCCAGCTTAACATCTTGATCTGAATCAATAGGCAGAGAGGGAGACACTGGGTGTGGTGTTGGCTAAAAGCCCACCCTCAAAGACACACCTTCTCTAACAAGGACACACTTACTCCAATAAGGTCACACTAGGGAAGCCAGGTACCTTAGCACACAGAGATCTAGGCTAATATACCTATTTTAGTTGATATGTCATGCTATAACAAACTGGTATGGACTAAATGAATAAATCAATAAATATTTGTTCCAGTTCTGAACAACAGGAAATCCAAAACCAAAGGGTTGACAGAATAGTTTTCTGGAGAGGGTTGGCTTTTACGTTTATAGGCAGGTGTCATCATGTTGTATCCTCACATAGCATGCCAAAGCGGGAGGAAGGAAGGAAAGAGAGGTTGGCGGCAAACAGATCAAGGGGGAAAGGACAGAGGGAGAATGAGAGAGAGAGAACAAACTGATCTCTCTCTCAAGGTCTCTCCTAGAGGCCTCATCTCCAAACAACATTACACTGAAAACTGGTTTTTGATGTAGGAGAAAGGAAGGAAGCGTTTTGTTCACAACAGAACTTGATTAAGCATCTATAGCTGATCCATACGTGTTGGAAACATTCTAACTGTACCTCCAAGAACAGAGCTGAGATGCTTTCTGATCTTGAGACTAGGGAGTAAAAGTAAAATGTTAATTCAAATCATTGTATGTTTGAATAGTTTCTATACAAAAAAAATGCAACTGAAACTATCTTAAGTAAGCTTTTAGGGGTCAGTGGAGGTTACTTAGAGTGTCCTGAAACACATTGGATCCGGAGAGAGGAAATCCATAATATAGATAAGCACTGAGTAATTATGAACTTCCAAATGCTGTAAATTTTTATCTTACCCAGCTTCAAACTTGAAATATTGGTGTAAATATGGATTTCAGTGGTACAGTGACTGCCTTATCAGCATTAGAGTTCTTCATCAGCATGAAAAACTCTGCAACAGAAGCCTACTATCTTAGTCACTGTTTTATTGATGGGAAGAGACACCATGACCATGGAAATCTTGATAAAAGAAAGCTAATTGAAGCCTTGCTCACAGTTTCAGAGATTTAGTTCATTACCATCATAGTGGGGAGCATGCTGGTAGGCATAGCAAGTATGGTGCTGGAGTAGTAGCTGAAAGTTCTACATCCTGATTTATAGGCAGAGAGAGACTGGGCCAACCATGGATTTTGATTCCTCAAAGCCCACCCCAAAGTGATACACTCCCTCCAACAAGGCCACACTTCCTAATCCTTCTAATGCTTTCAAATAGTGCCAATTCCTTGTGACCAAGCATTCAAATATAGGCGTCTATGGGAATGATTCTTATCCAAACCCCCATATCCACTAAGAAATCACTTCGGTCATGACCACGCTGTTCAGGTTCTCAGGCACAGTTTTAAGTTAAACTAGTTCAATTTTCCAAATTTAAACACAATAATTTGTCTTAGAAAATGTAAGGGCTCAGTGTTATAAATATTTAAAGTGGAACAATTTCAAATTTCTGGGAGCCAAAGCAGTACTCCATAATACTACTTTTTATTTTAATTTTATATTGATATGTGATATTGTATGCATTTATTAAGCAAAACATGATTTTTAAAAGTATTTCTGCATTATAAAATAACCAAATTAGCTATATTTTAGCTAATTGAAATAAGAATTGCCAGACATTAATGTTTTATTGTGGTAGTGGTGAAGCTATGCCATTGTCTCTAATACAGTCAATATGCACTTATAATCACCAACTATTAAAAATAAAATATCATTTAAAGTTATTTTTAAACTATTAAAATGATTCTTTTAGCAATTCTCACAATTTTTAAGATTTAAAAATCAACACTAAAAAACCCAAGATTTTCCTAATCTTCGTACACAGCACCTTATCATCAATGTATATTAACACCTGAATTGTGTAGTCTCACACACATTTCAGTATATACTAACTTCTTGTTTACCTTTTTATTGTACAATTTTGAAAGATAACATGTCATTTTTTTCTAAAAGTTTGGGACTTACATCTCTCAAAGTGTGTGTTATGGGGTAGTGTACAAACCACAGAATATTTCTGCAAGGACTTCAATATAATTGAGATTACTAAACTGTTAATTTAATAAAACGCACTTCAATTGGGCACTATTGGTTCATTGATTAAAAAGAAATCTCTAGAGTCAGCAAGCCATGTGCCCCAGAGATGAGGCACTTGCTACTAGCTGGTATTCTGCTGCTATGAACTATACTGTGATGTAAGCCAGTGAGGACTTCTGTGCAAACAAACTAAAACTATTTCCATATTTCAGTGAACACAAAGGAAGAAAACCTTATTAAACACAGGTTGGGTTCATTATTGTATAAATCCCCCCATGGAAAACAAAGTTAATCTTGTGTCCCCGAATATTAAACATGGCACTGCTATCACAGTACAGAGAGGTAACACACTCCTCTTTATCTTGGCTCCTCAGTCATCATGTTAATAAGGCACGCATGTAACCGCGGAGGCTGTTGCTTATTATAAGAGGGCCTACAAGGTAGATCTGGAATTAGATTCAAGTATCTGGCTAGCTGCACCATTTTCCCCATAAAATCTTCTTATACTGAACTTCCTTCAAAATCCATTTGGGACAAACCGAGCTGGGGTTTCAAGTTGAAAAGGTCTTGGTTGGCAAACATTATATTTGTACTATTGCTCAGTGATTACATGTGGCTGAAAACAGTGTAAACCTCTCCAGAATCTGAATCACACCCTGGGAGGTGTGTTACTTCACATGTGGTGTGCAAATTTGTGTATGCAAATTTGAAATATAGCACATTAATTTTTCTAAAATGGGAACCTATCATTCTAACAAAAGTATATATCACATCTATCCCCTACAAAGAAATAAAAGGGTTTTTGAATTACTTATTATATTACTGAGGGAGAGTAGAAAGAGATTAAAATTTTCTCAGGAAACAGAAGAATGCAAAAACAAAAACAGGGTAAAGAATTTATAAACAAGAGGTAAAAACAACAACAGAAAATGCTCTTGAGGACCCTAACAGACACACATGGATATAATCTACATGTGAAGTAGAAAAAGACAAGATTTCCTGATTAAATTGGGAGCATGGGGACCATGGGAGAACGTAGAAAGGAAGGGGAGGGGAAGGAAAGGGAGCAGAGAAAAAAATAGAGCGCAATAAAAATAATTTAAAAAACTAAAAATGCTCTTGATTTTGACTATATCTCTGTTCTCACTCTCAGCTGCTTTGTCATGGCTAAGATTTCTTCAAGCTGACTTTTTATGTGAAATATAATTAATAAGAGACTATAATAGGAAGGCTTGGGAAGATGAAGCCAAATTTTTTTTCCTTATCTAAATTCATAAACAATGTTCTAACAACTTGGCTCATAGAAATTAATCAAACAAATAATGGCTCTCTAAGCTTTTATTTATTTAAGGGATAAGCTTGAAATCTGCTCTTTAAGATTTTTTAAATTAACAAAGATTGTAGCAGGAAAAATTTCAAGTGACTCAGTCAGTGTTACAATGATAGAAATACGAAAGTGAAGTCTACCGATCAGGTAACTGACATGTTGAGCAAGGATAATTTTCATTGCAGGTTGTAAACCCCCTATGATCTTTAGTATTTATTTAGAAGGAAGTTAAAGGTTAAAAGCAGAACCAAAAGACTTCAGGATGCAAGCAACTAGACCAGGGATTTGTTCCTTCATGATTTAATTTCTATATAATGCCATTGTATATTTTCCAGTGTCTTTGTTACAAAGTTTTAGACAAATGAAATCAAGAAAAGTGGGCAATGAAAGAAATGTCCTTGATGTCCAGAGATGTTACACACAAATCTGTAGGTATTCTAAATAAAAATCAGTTTCTTCCTACTCACCAAAAGACAAAACTTGTGTCATCTTTTCATTTTTATACCCTTCCTTTCTCATAAATTCTAATTAATAAACACCTTACTAGTCTTTAGAGAATACTTTAAGCCTTTTCTTAATTATAAAACTTAGAAACCATTTCCCCTCTAAAATGTTATAAAGTATCTTTGTAGCAATCATTTTCAAGCTTTATAAAAATTCTATACAAATGATGCCCCCAAATCGTGCCCTAAATCAAGTAAAATAAAATTCAAAGGTTAATGAGAACATCAAGTCTAAAATCAAAAATATCAATAGCTTAGCTTGATGAAAGATGTAAAATGTCTTTCTTGTAATTATATTGCAACATATAAGAGAAGGCATCATTTTAGTTTTAGGAATTGAATTGGCAAAAACTTAAGAATCTGGGTGAATCAATATAAAATCATGCAAAGATAGGAAAAAGCAGTTTATCAGACAAGTCAATTGGTAAATAAAATGTGAAGATATATCTAAAATTTGCCAAAATTATAAATAAAAACTTTTAAACATACAAAAGAAGACACATTTCATAACTCATTGCTTTCTTTTATTATATTTATCAAATACATTATATAAATATGTAAAATTTTCAAGGAATAATTTTAAATAAAGTGTATATTATTATAACAGGAGTAATCCTAAAATTATGAATGCCAAATATTAATTCCTTCCTTGAAATTTGGCGATTCAGCTAGAAGTGGTAGTACATGCATGCCTTAAGCTTTAGCACTTGTGAGGCAGAGGCTGGTTAATCACTATGAATTAGAGAACAAAAAAGTTTTATAGTGAGTTCCAGGCCAGCAGGGCTACATAGAAAAATGCTGTACTAATAGATAGATGTTTGAAAGACAGATGATGGGTAGATAGATGATAGATAGATGATAGATAGATAGATGATTGATAGATAGATGATAGATAGATAGATGAAAAATAGATTATAGATAGATAGATGATAGATAGATGAATAGATAGATGATAGATTATAGATAGATAGATAGATAGATGGATACATAGATAGATGATAGATAGATAGATGAAAAATAGATTATAGATAGATAGATAGATGATAGATAGATGAATAGATAGATGATAGATTATAGATAGATAGATAGATAGATAGATAGATAGATAGATAGATGGATACATAGATAGATGATAGTAGACATAGATAAATAGTTCTGTAAATTGTCATGTCAGAAATTTGTCCCAAACTTCATTAGCATATACAAAATAGAAAGTGATTAAATAATCTGTCTCTCAACTTCTCTCAGTTCAAGTTTCCTCAACCATAAAATGTGGTTTTCCGATGTTATTATTATTATCTCTGGTTACTCTACTATCAACTGTCTTTATAATTATTTTAAATTTATGTAAAATGAGAGTCTAAAATGATAATTTCTTTAACTTTAAACATTTAATCCAAAGGGTCAAATTTTCAAGAAGATGGGTCAATTTTTAGGGTTATCATCTTTGATGGAGTTCTTTTATGTATTGCTTTGTGAGTCAACTTTTTAATTATAGGGTTCATGTTAGATAGGAGCTCAGAACTACTTAGTTCTATTTAGTTCAGAATCATATACCTCTTCTCAACTGTCTTACACAGATTTGTCACAGGTATCGTGAGACCATCAGGAGAACTTAAGTGATTGAAGTTCACCATCAGGAAAGGCACCCCAAGTACCTTTTATACCATACCAGTAGGCAGAAGAAAAGTCTCCTCATATTACATTTGTATTTGTTCTCCTGTTGTGTATGAGCATGGCAAAAGAGAAAAAGTATTTCTTCATAGAAATTTTATGATTCTATTTAAGAACTATTTCATTAAAAAATTATATTAGACAAAGGAATTTCTCTTTTCCTTGTATGAGCACTTAATAGCATGCAATTTCAATACCTACAGAAATTATTCACCCTTTATAAGTGCATTATTTACCACCTCTCATAAAATAAAATCATTCATGCCTTCATTCATTTATTCTATGCATAATTTGTGAACTAACAATTTATGATTGAAACATATGTTTCTGGAGATACACTAGTGAGTACAAAAGAGGATGGACTCACAGGACACTTAAACTCAAGAAATGATCTTTTTGTTTACAGATATCTAATTTCCAAATATCACCTCCCTCACCGGTCGACTGCTATCTTTGTGCAAGGACTATGCCAATTTCCTACTTCTTCTGCCCCTGTCATCCATTCTCTAATCTTTAGGACCTTCTGTTTTGTTAAAGTTCTCACTGGTATTTGTGGTTAGCCACTGCTGTGGCCTGAAGGACAATGCTGTCTCCACTGATGGACTCTAGAGAAGCAGTCATTTGATGTTACGGTAGGAAGGATAGTGCATAAATGTTGTTTCAAGAAAGATTGCGGACCTAAATAAAGAATATTTTAAAATCCATATAACCCCTCAGGAAGTTTGGGAGATTTTGAAATATTAGTCCATGAGGACTTAGTTTGCTAATGAGGTAAACCTTGGTCCTTTGGTAGAAAGAAAGGATCTTTCAGTCATAGTGCATTGAACATGCTATGTGCACACACCGGTCATTTTCTAAGAGCAGCTCTCTAAGCCAGGACAGAAATTATATAATGCAAGATCCTAATATATGACTTTTTTAGTTTTAATATTTTGTGTATGTAATTATTCGTATTTTTCTCCTGTGTTCAAATGGCCAAGCTTGGGCAATCACAAGAATATTTAGAAGGCACTTTACCTAGCCAATAGTGTAGCAAAACCATTGGTTGTAACCTGCCAAGCCATGGGATTTTGACCAGACTTAGAGTACCAATCATGAAATTCCTCTTTAATATCAGTCCTCAAATTCAATCAGAAAGTAGATGATTGTCCATATGAAAAATCGTGCTGTTACTGCATCAGCTTACACATTCTTATTAGCTGGGTCCAGCATTGGTCAAAACTACTGATTCCATTCTCCCCTACCTCCCTATATCATCTTTCAACAGTATAAAAGCTAACCAGTAGATAATTTCTGGGGCAGTTTGTAACTGATTTGTGCATGTCCTCCAATCAAACTGTACTATGTCTTCAGCAATAGGGTCCTACTCTCTAATTCTGATAGGTAGTCATGAACGTTAACAATAGCCTATGTTGTTTTCAGGTAACTGACCCACAAGCATCACTTTATCTGTCTAGCAAGGTAATCTAGCAAATTTCGAGGGATAATTTAAGCACCCACGTAATTATACCCAAATAGCTTGTAAGTGGAATAGTCAAATGGAAAAAGTAAAACCTCAACCCTTTGAAGGAAAATGACTGATACTTTCCTTGATATAAATCCTTATTTTGCTGCTCAGATCTATTGTACAAATAAGTATTGAGCAGAGAAAGAATGCAATCTGGAATTTCCTTCAAGCATGTGACTTCTATCTGTTCTACCATTCATTTTCCCAGCATGCAGATAAAGGGCTAAATAGTTCAATGAGCTATTCCCAACTATTGTGGCCCTAGAAAGTCAGTGTCTCTGCCTGACAGGAACATACCAGCAAAACAGATAATGGACAAAACCAAAGGCTTGGTTTCTGTATTTTCTACAAGGATATTATTAATCTTGTTAGCATTTTAATAGCTTTCCTATGTCAGACTGCTATAGATAATTACCCATGATTTTGCTCTTAGCTCAATCTTAAAAAGTGCCAGTCTCATTTACCATTTTATTATTTTTCTTTGTTGGAAAATATTTAGATATTTTTATAAGAGTATGACATTAACATAAAATAACAATATTGGAAAAGTACTATTATAACTAAAACATTGATAATGAGAACAATATGGCAATAAAGAATAAAAAGAAACAACAGTATTTTTAGTATGATCAGTATAGATTGTTTCAGGAACATTAGACAACAATGGTTGCTTCTAAAAGTAAATACCCAACTGGACAACATAAGTCCATGGAAAAATAACACTACATGTTTACATTGAAATAGGCAGGCAAACCTTGAGAAGATGAGACATCAGAGATCTGTCTACCTAAAATTGCCCTCCACTCAGCACTTCTCTGGGGACTCACTAAATGCTTCCTCTGTCCTAGAAAGTGAATAATTCATCATGTGAACTTCCCTTCATGGTCAACATGAAACCAGAAATATCTTGGAAAGTTCACTGGTTTGTGAATAATGGTGCTGCTCACAACTGCAGCAATGAGTAAGTCACATGGAAGGAATCTGTAGGTAATGGATTATCTTTGGACTGACTATGCAACAGAAGTGTTGCAAACCACAAATGCAACTCTAAATTATCCAGGAGACATATTTTTTAAATTGCAAATGAGGAAAATGAATTTCAATAGTAAAATATTTAATCCAAAGTAATCAAGAAATGATCTTAATGTGCAATTAGTATAAAATATTGATAATGTATTGCCCATTACTTTTCAAGCATTTGAAATTATGTGTTTCTCTTACATTTTATCAAAACCTCTACTTTTCAAATTATCCCCAGTTCAAGGCTTATCATTCATGTGTATCTTCATTGGAATATTCAAAAATAATTTATAATGGTCTAACACTATTATTGGTTTGTTGATTTTGTATAAAATGTTGAAAATTATGCTTTATTACTGGAGAGTGGCTGCAGTTTTAGAAGACTTAAAATGGAAATAATATGTTTTTATTTTTATTCATTTTTAAAACAACCTTTTCTTCTACATACCAATCCCTGTTCCCTCTTCTTCCTCTCCTCTCTTTGGCCCACCTTCCACCCGCCCCATCCTTCATCCACTGGCAAGAATGCGAAGAACTCTTGGAGCTATTAGTAAGAATGTCAATTACTTTTCTAGTGTAGAAAAACATGCACGTTTCTGTTAAAAATTAGAAATAGAATTACCACACGATCCAACAAATCCGTCAAGTGTAGATAACTCAAGAAAGTGAAATCACAAGACATCAGTGTAGACAGAGAATGCATGTTCATTTCCTGGCTGCTCAGACCAAAATAATCATACGAAAGCTATAATAATTACAACACAGTTTGTCCTATTAGCTCAGGCTTCTTATTAACTAACTCTTAAATCTCAAATTAACCCATTTCTATTATTCTATATTCTATCCTGAGGCTCATGGTTTGTTACCTCTTACTTCTTTTTTTTTTAACTTTCATCATTTTATTTTGAATTGTTTTCTGAAAATGCACTAATTTTTACATTCCTCTTGCACTGTGTGTCTTATTGGACAGAGGATGCTAATGCCAGTAAAGACACTTAACATTCACCTTTCATTCACAGTGTATTTGGTGCTTCACATAAAAATCATTTGTAAAGGCAGAGCTTCGCTTTCCTTATTAGATATGGAAAGTTTCTAGTTCTTCACTTACATATTTAATTTATTAATACATTTTAATTCTGTTGCAAGGAGTATAAATCAATAAGTAACATATTCACAAGCATATTGCACGTGGTTTTCTAGTGTTTCATTTGTTGTAAAAACAGTTTTTCCCTCTAGTTAACTAATCTTGTTACAGATAAATTAATTCACACAGGGCAATTGTCTATGAAAATGAACTCAGTGAGTTAATAAAATAAAAAAATTGTAATGAATATATGGTTATAACAATATTATAAGCCAAAGGCATTATTTAATGTATTCCAGAAATGAATGCCTTTATTTTGAAATATAACACAGTATCATTTATACTAACATGATTTTAAAATTTAGACAATCAAGAGTAAATACAAAATGCAAAATGTTAGAAAATCCCAGAGAGATAATGGTGGATTATCTGTTGGAGGAGTAAAAACAGGTAAGATTTCAAATTTGCTGTATAATGTACAGATACAATTCCCCCAATGAACCACCCCAAATATCAGCAACGTATTTTATAAATGTTGACAATATGATTCTAAATAAATTTTAAATATAATTTCATCTGAATTCAATGAAAATTAGGCTACCATAGATATATTTTACTGAGTAGAAAGGATAAGGTTGCGTTTCTATCCTGCTGTAAGACTCTTTAGGAAGTTACAGTACTAAACACATAATGGGGTTGGTGAGAGAAAACGCACATATATACATGGAACAATACCTCTTACTTCTTAGGCAGCTACATGGTATCTCCTTGACTCTGATTACTTTCTTTATATATCTCTGTTCAGATTTCCTGTCTGGCTTTACTCTGCTAATCGATTGGTCAAAACACAAAACAGCTTTATTCATCAACCAATAAAAGCAACACATATACAGAAGGACATCCCACATCACATCAGCATATGCCTAGGTTTGTAGCACTGTAGTATCTAGGAAATGAAAATTTTTTGTTTCGATGGTTGCTTTTTTGCATCCATCATCTGATGCATGGGAAAAATGGTTCATAAAATCAAGGAAATACTATTGGCCATGGAATGCTATTAAAATAAATACATGTTGGGTGGACAAGATGGCTCAGCAGTAAAAGTGTTTACCACTAATGGCTTGAGTTTAGTTCCTGGAACCCATGTAAAGGAAAGGATTGACTCCAGGAAGTTGTTATCTGACTTCCAACCATTTGTTGTGACACACACACACACACACACACACACACACACACACACACACACTATGAAAAAATTTAAATTGCCATCTTTTTATTCACAGCAACACATACAGAACAGGAAAACCTACATTCAGTGAAGTAATTCAGGTACTGCAAAACAGATACTATAAGTCACATGTAAAAAACAAAAATAAAAGTTGATCTTCAGGTTGAAAATGATTAAAATGATCTAAGTTCAGTTCTGAGTAACAACACTGGCAACTTACAACTGCACGTAACTCTAACTCCACAGAGCGAATTCTCTCTTCTGGCCCCATCCATGAGCACAAACCTATACACAGACACAGAAAATAATAAATAAATGCTTTTCTTTTTATAAAAAAATCCCTGATTTATAGAACTTGAGAGTAGAATGGTAGTTATCAGATGCCTGGGAGAGTAATAAGAAAGAACAGATATTAAACTATGAATAGACAAGAATGAGAATAAGAAAACCTAAAAGGATAGATAAGGAACCTAGTCCTCATTTTAACATTTTACAATGTATGTATTGGCATATAACATTTATCACATAAAATGAACTACTTTTATTAGTTTACACATCAATTACAAAAATAACAAATTTCAAGAAATGGTAACAAATAATTTCTTTTGCATTTCAGAAGCAGATGTCTTATGAAGTGGAAATGCAGCTCAGGGTGTAAGCAGAATGCTTGCCTGTTGAGCACAAATCTCTGGACTCAAAGCTAGCACTATACTCCAAATACATCAGTGCACTTGGACATATAGCTAAAAATTATGTGTATAGCAATAATTTTTGCATGTTTTTCATATGTTCTGAAGCTTGGGGAAAATTCTGAAGAAAGAAATTTAACCATCTACTAGGAAAGAATCATGTCTCTATTTTCTGGGTACTTCAATTGAAAGGCTTTTTAAAAAGTCAAGTCAAAGAAAGAGTGTGATGGAATTTGATACTATTTATAGTAAATTGAGTAAGAATATAAGTCACCTAAAGGTGATGAGAGGGATGGCTCAACAGTTAAGTGCTTTTGCTGCTCTGGTCAAGGATCCAGGTTCAGTTCCCAGTACCTATGTGGGAGCTCACACTTGTCTCTAACTCTAGTTCTGGAGGAAGCAAAACTGTCCTCTGGCATCCTCTGACACTGCATGCATGAGCTGCACTTATACACACGCAGGCAAAGCACTCACACATATAAAATAAAGATAAATAAAACTAAAGTCATTGGACGTCTTCTCTGGTTTATTAATATGTTGCACTTTAACTGAAGACACCCTACACAATTGGGAATTGCACACACAGTTTCTAGAAAGAAACAAAATAAGCTTATGATTGCATTATGTAATAATTTAGTCAATAAAACCGATTCAATAAAATTAATTAATTAAGTACTCTTGTAAGTCACATGAAGTGTAGGTCCTAAGAACAGATGGCAGATCATCATATCTGTTAACTCACACTTACAAATATAGATATCTAAGAGAAACTATTCAAATAAACTCATGTACCACTAAAATACCTGCTCTTTCACAACTGATACTTAGAAAATGAATCAGTTTCATTCCCCCAAGCAATCATAGGATTATTGAGCTTTTATATTGATATTAATTGAGCTGGGAGGAATTTCATGTTTTAAGTGATTATTCTATTATTCAAAATGTAAATGAGTGAAAAATAAGGGAATAAATGATGGTATGTAACTTCCCTCATCTGTGTTCTTCACAGGTATGATAGTTTGAATGTATTTGGCCACATAGGTTCATAGAGAGTGGCACTATTGGGAGGTGGGGCCTTGTTGAAGTAGGTGTGGCCTTATTGAAGGAAGTGTCTCATATATGCTCAAGCTTTGCTGAGCACAATACACAGACTCTTTCCTGTTGGCTTTGAATCAACATGCAGCAGCTCTTTCTCCAGCACCATGTCTTCCTGCATGCTGTCATGCTCCACACCATGATGTTAATGGACTAAGTCTCTGAAATTGTAAACTTCCACTTCAAGTAAATATTTTCCTTTATAAGAGTTGCTATGGTCATGGTGTCTCTTCACATCAATAGAAACCATAACCAAGACAACAGGTATTTACACTGTTGTGTTCTCTTATCATTACTTGTGAAGCAAAGAGGTATTTTTTTTTCTCCTTACTACATTACAAATGTTCCATTTTGCATAAGGGGCACTTTAACAGATATTGCTATGTGGACTTGCAGGCATTGTTATTTATTTATGGATATTAAAAGTAATCCAGACAAAGAGATCTAATAGTAGGCTGCTTGTTGGTTCTCACTGCCCAGAACTGGAATAATCACACAGAAACCATATTAATTTAATCACTGCTTGGCCCACTAACTCTCTTCTTATTGTCTAACTTTTACATCTTAATTTAACCCATCTCCATTAATCTGTGCATCACCATGAGGTTGTGGCTTATGAGCAAAGTTTCAGCACATCTGTCTCTGGTGGTGGATCCATGACTTCTCTCTAATTCTGCCTTGCTTCTCCCCAGTTCAGCTTAGTTTACCCCACCTAGCTCTGTTCCCCCATAGCTCTGCCATAGGCCCAAAGCAGTTCCTTTATTAACCAATGATATTCACAGCATACAGAGGGGGAATGACACATCACCTCCCCCTTTCTGTTAAAATAAAAAGGAAGGTTTTAATTTTAACATAGTAAAATTACATATAACAAAACAGGTATCAAGCAAGAATTACAGGTATAATATTTATATCTACGTTATCTTTTATTATAACTAAGGAAAACTATAACTATCTATCTATTCTTCAACTCCATCAAAAACTCCACTAGGATATAATATTTCCTAAGTAAACAGAAAGTGCATTATAAGCAACTTCCAACACTCTAGAAATTACAGAACATCTTGCTGCCTGGACAGTCACCCAAAGTGAGAGAAAGGAGGCAGAGTGAGAAAGAAGGCATGGAGCTGCCACCAGAGACAGATGTGCTGAAACTTTGCTGGTAGGCCATGACATCGTGGTGATGCACAGATTAATGGAGATGGATTAAATTAAGATGTAAGTGTTAGCCAATAAGAAGCTAAAGCTAATGGGCCAAGCAGTAATTTAATTAATACAGTTTCTGTGAGATTATTTTGGTTTTGGGCAGTGGGAACCAACAAGCGACCTGCTGCTACAAATTGGCGCCCATATGGGCAACTAAAATCCACTTAAAACGTGAAAAGGCTTGAAAAGGGATTCTCGACACAAAAATGCAGAGTTTAACACAGCTTCTTACTGTTTGCTGGTGTGTGCTGCAGCTCCTTTAAGAGAGGTTTTCCTGACTCAGCAACAGAAAAAAAAATGCCAATTTAGAATGCTGGCTATCTGGGTCATGCTGCCAGCGCCTGACCTCTGGCTCTTTCAGGAGACCTAGCATTTGAATGGGGTGTGAGTAACATGTTGCAGCTTGCTTGGTCGCAACATGGACTGGCTGTGTGCCTAGTTATGGGGCATTGTGCATGGTTCTCTGAGGAAGTGAGAAGCTCTGCCATGTTGGGTGGTCGGGATGAACAGGCAGCTTTTTACTCAAAGAGGTGGGTTATTTTTAATTTCTCAATGAAATCAAGAGAGTTTTGTTTTAAAGGGAAAGGTAAAAATTTTTAGCTAGTCATATCTTTCCTCAACCTCCATCTTTTTTTTCGAGATCCTTGAAATATTTGTTGATTTACATGAATTTATAAGAATACAGAAGAATGTCTTATTTAAAACATGGTTGAGCACGACTAAAATCAAATGTGAAATTGTTATTCACATGTATTTCAGTTTTTTTATTAATCAGGATTAGAAGAAATAAGCAAGACTGTATTAGGAATAGTCTTGATATATCCTATTCATTATTTGGCTTTTTACACTAAGTGAATGTGTCATCTTTAAGGGATATGTGGCTCTGCTCGGTCAGATTGTGAAACTCAGATGTGTATTACATACTTAATAGCATTCAGTCAAAATAGAATTCAGTTCAGATCAACGAACATTTTCTAAGTGTATCAAAATCTTTTCCATTTTACAGTTGACTAGAAATTGCATAGCACATTTTGCTCACTACTAATAGTTCAAAACAATAAAATAATATAGACATTGTATCAAATAAATAAACTAAATGAAATATGATGTTTATTTTAAAAATATCTTCTGTCGCTTTGATAGCTTCTCAGTGTTTTCTGTCCCATCTCCAATTCAATAGGTTTAATTTAACAAGTGACATTTAGCTCTGATGGATATGAATAATACATATTTTGGAACATTAATTTCTAAAGCAGTATAAAGCATACTTTGGGTGCTTTCATTAATTTTATGAAAGGAAACAGGTATTCAGAATCACAAGTGATACATTCTCTTCTCAGTTTGTATCTTTCTGTTTGGTTGATTAAGGCTTTTCATAATTAACCAACCATAGGAATAAGTAAAGGGTGTATGACTAATGTCAGCATGACAGCCATTAATAAAACAAGGCATCCATAAATAAAGGGATTGAGCTATTATGAGGCTTAGATATGATAATTTATGTCAAAGTGCTTGGAAAACCAAAGCATGGTAATATAAGGTATTATTATTACTATTATATGCTTGTAATTCTATACCAGTAGAATGGCAACCAAATCTACTGTAAGGCAGCATTCTTAGAAGACAATGAAGCTAATTCTCATGATGATTCACAAGTGTCTTTTGTATTTGTAGCATTAAGCAAAATGAGCAATCACTAAAAACTTGTAATAAAACTCACAGATATCCCAGAAAAATCCTCCACTGAGTCTCAGTGCAGTGGGAAATGCTTTGTCTGTAAAACATAAAGAGATTTTTAATATGACTTTCCTTTTTATTCCATCAAGTTAGAGTGAAGTGAGAAATAAGAAATCAGGATAGCTTTACTTATAGTTTTCACACGAACATAAAGATACTCACTCAAGCCTCTCTCTTCTTCTCTTTCTCTATTCCTCTTTCTCTTCCTCTCTTTCTCTCTCTCTCTCTCTATTTACAACTGTATTCAAAATGCCCATTTTACAAAGTTTGGTGGAATGAAACAATTAAGTACATGTCATAAATCTGAGTATGTAAATTGTTCAAATGACTGTTGAAAACTGTTGTAAAGTTTCCTCTGTGTTTACCAACCTGTCATAAAGAGAATGTTACCTGGTTATACACTCATTTGGGTTGTCTCGCTACATTCTGGTTATTCACAGGAAGCCATTACAACTTTTTGCCATTGTTTGGGAAGAGCCCCTAAGACCCTTGTTAGCAGCACCATGAAAATACACATGTACAGCCCTTGATTCCCCTGTAACTGCCATAGTGTCTCTGTTTTGGTCATGGAACATTTTTGGTTCAGAAGGGGTCCCGTTCCTAACTCAGAAGTTATAGCCAACTGATACCTGCTCCCAAATGCAAAATTATTTCTCTCCAGTGCGTCTACAAACAACTCTTAAGGCCAGGCCCCATGCCTAGCAGTATCTGAAAAACAGAAGCAGTTAAGTAGCTTGGTCTATTTGGAAGGCTCCTAGCACTGGGTTTAGGACTTGTCCAGCCTTGATGCAGGGGGAGGAGCTTGGTCCTGCCTCAACTTGATGTGCCATGCTTTGTTCAAGCCCATTGGTAGGCCTGTCCCTTTCTGGGTGGAGAGGGGGAGAGTGGGTGGGAAGGTGGGTGAATGGGAGTCGGGGAGGGAGACAGAGAGGGGAGAAACTGTGGTCAGTCTGCAAAATGCATGAAAAAATTTATTAATGAATAAACAAGTAAATAAAAACAAAAAATGAACTCCCCTGTAGGTCTTTTGCATATATATAACCGTTTTCCATTTTGCGTTCTTATCAAATTCCTATGTGTGTGAACAATTGTGTCTCTACATCTATATGTTTCTTTTGGGGGGGTAAGCTCTTCCTCTTCTTCTTCTTCTTCTTCTTCTTCTTCTTCTTCTTCTTCTTCTTCTTCTTCTTCTTCTTCTTCTTCTTCTTCTTCTTCTTCTTCTTGCTTTATCCTATTCTGCTTTGTTTTTATCTTATTACATTTGAAAATGTGTGTTTGTTTCCTAATGAGATGGGGGAGAGAATTTGGATGATGTTATGATTGGGGAGGAGCTGGGCAAAGAGAAACAGTAGCCAGAATATGTTGAATAAAAAAATCTATTTTCCATTTTAAAAATAGGGAAGGAAAGAAAGAAAGAAAATAAAACATGGAAGCACCACTTGACTTTACAAAGAAGTGTCTATCTATTCTTATGCAAATCTAGTTTTCAACCTAGGTTCTTGAGAAATGTTTCTCAAATTATTTTAAAGAAATAATTTTTTATTGCCAATATATTTAAGACACCCAGTAGTACAGATACATTGTATAATGAATACATGTTAAGTAAATAAAGATATTTATTATATGACACAGATGCCATTATTATCTTCATTTTATAGCTATAGAGTCCAAGGCTAAAGTGGTAATGAACTCTGGAAATTAGTTTGTGTGTCAGTGGAAGAACCAGGATGCACTGGGTACTTTGACTACAGAGATGGTTATATTATCCAAAATGGCCTGGTCTCTTCAAGGTACTACCCAAAGATGGTGCATGCTCTTGTCATGATATGAAGCTTATTCTCATCAGTATTATTTGAAAAGAAGGGACTTATTTCTAAGTGCTTTGACAGTCCATTAGATACTGGGCCTGATAAATGCAACCTTCTTCTTAGGCTTTATAGTGCTGAACATCTTCATGTACTTGTCACTAAAGAATTACAGAATGTATTCTAGACATGATTAGCTCATTAATCTTAACAAAATCATAACAAAATAAGGCAAATTTAATAAATTAACTATCCTTGTCTTACAGAAAACACCCAAGGCATGCAAGGGCACAAAGTATAGCTGAGGCAAGAACTCAGGTGGTCTCTCTTTCCTTCATCATCCTCAGGAGTTTATCAGAGAAACTTTGTGTCTCACACAGAACTTAAGCTAGGTACCTCTTCCAATAATCACTATATACTATGGACTGAAATTCAAAGTCAAATGCAAGTTCAATGTATACCATCTGTTTATTTAATTAAATCTGATAAAGTTATGAAATGGGAATCAATGCACTATAGTTTTGCCAATGATATGTTTACTACAGTGAACACTGTCACATGATGAGAGCTGAATGCTTTCTTCATTTCCATTACTAGATGTAATTTCAATACTCTCATGAAGGTTGTTGATAAGGATTGTTACAATTGCACAATAGAACTGGTGAGGTGATTTAGTGTGTGAGTCATAATCCCTCAGTCCTAGACCAAAATTTCAGCTCTATTAAATGTTAAGACTTGTGTACCTAGGTAAGTCCTTTAGGTTTATTAATCTTGTTTTTTTATTATGGAAATAGAGGTGGCAATAGTATCTGTTAGAAGATTCTTTTGAGTATCACTGGCATAGTGCATTTTCAGGACTTGCATTCAACCAGCTCTCTGGAATAAATAATACTATTATTTATTATAACTCTTGCCATTATTATAACTGATGTGAGGACTTGTTATTATGTCACATGATAGCTATAAAATTACAGTTCACTATTAGCAGAAACTGTTTAGTAAAACATTGCTGCTATGGAAGCAAGAGAGGAGGACATGCAAGGACCAAGCTGCTTTGGGTACCTTCCACTAAATGGAAACATTTATTTACATTCACTCACATGCCTTGCATAAGATTTGAATCTCTTAATGCAGCCAAATTTACTATTGCATTATTAATAATATTCATCATTGACTTTGAGTAAGCATTCTCAGATCAAGGCCCAAATCATGATAACTTATAGTTATTTTATTAATTTTTTTTAAATTTTCAATAATTTTTTTTTTACCTGTTTAAACTTGTAGGGGCCTTCATGTTGAAATCAAACTTATTCTTGAGACTAGTAGAACAGAAACCAACTCAGACCACATTTGTGGTAAGGATCTAGAGAAACTGACCCCACATTGTACAAGATCTGAGATGAAAACTTACCCAACAACTCAATCTCATATTATGTATGCATGGATTGCATGCTTCTGCTCTTGGGTTCCAGTCATCTTTGTGAAGCCAGTGCAACAGGCCCTTAGACCTTAGTAGACCCCCAGGCCTTAGCATACTGACTCCATGATGGAAGTAGCATTCAGATCCAAAGATTCAGCACATAGACAGCACCACCTGCCAAATTCAAAACAAAGATCTAATTCCATCAAAGTCCAAAGTTCTGGGAAAGTTTCTAAATATACTAACCTTGTCTTTTTGGCTTTGTAGTTCTGCTTCTGACTAATTGTTTTTGTTAAGTGAAGTATATCAACCCAGATTTTTTTTTCTTGAAAGCTCATCCCAAAAGCCAGCCAAAGCGCTCTACCTCATACTGGATTGCCTTACTCAGTCTTAATACAAGGGGAGGAGTTTACTCCTACCTCAACTTGATATGCCATGCATAATTGACCCTCATGAGAGGCTTTTTGAAAAGAAACAAAGGAGGAGTGGATAGGGGAAGCAGGGAAGTGGCACAAGGGAATGGGAGGAGAAGAGGGAGAGGAAACTTCAGTAGTTGGGATATAAAATAAATGAATAAATTTAATTAATAATAAGAGTAATAAAATCTCACTCTGAGAAAGGCTTGGGGCTACACGAGGATCCCCAATACCTAGTGTAGTTGCTGATTAGCCAATAAAGACTTTTTATTGGTTTAAACCCATGTCTGAACACAGCAGTATTCTCTGGTGGATACCTCACAACACCAGGTTCCTCAGAGAGTCAGATTTCATGAGCCCCTGTCCTCTAAATTTCAAGTAGCTTTGTTTTGTTATTCCTTGTAATCTGATCTGACATCCTTCAATCTTTCAACCTCAGCACCCAGTGCCATACAACTATTAAATACCTTGACATCACTTTCACATTTCAGAGAAACAGCTATAGAGCAAATGTTTTGTATTTCCCACAGATTTGATATTGAATTGTTTTATACTCTTATTAATCTTCATTATATTTTATGTTTTGATGTCTTATGTGATTTTTTTATTTTCAGCAGGTTTACCTTAACTTGTTTTGCATTCTTGAAACTCTTAGGTGCACTAGATATAAATTGAATGGGTTTTAATCAAGAAGACAAATAAAATCAAATGACAGTACAAAATAAAATGCACCTAATTTTCACGAATTCTAAAGAGACTTTTATAGGAGTACTCTGACTAAGCCAGTTTTCAATGAATCTACTAATCTCACAAACTATAAAGAGATGTAGAAAACAAGAGAGGACGTGGTGATAAATGGACTGGATTGACTAATCTCCAATTGATTCAAATAGTTTCTGGTGGAGCTAATTAATAATATGTCTGACAGAGTCAATCTATCACTATCATCACCTCCTCTTTGATGATAGTGTAGAGACAGCTGGACTTCTGACTGTGAATTCTAAAAGTGGATAATTGCAAACATCAGTTTATTGGGCCATATTTAGAAAACTAAATAATTGCATGAAATTAATCATTCTAAGTGTGGAGCTCACATTTCTTCATCAGATGAATAAAAGGTTATTGTTTGGAATTGCTGGGACTTAATGGTAAATTTCAAACACCTTTGCAATGATTCTTTAATGAATTTGTGAAGGAACCAAAGTGCCACTGTGTCAGAAACTTTTCTTCTTGGATCATATTTTTGTTGTTTAAACTGATAATATGATGAAAGAGACACGTTACAGGTGCTTGAGAGGTGAAGGGACATTGGTTTAAGACACCTAATCAATATCATTGGTGTAAATGTTAAGGATGCATCAGGTTTTTTCTAATTGCATATTATTGTAAAATCAAGAATTTAGCGATGAAATCAATTTTATTTCATTTTCTAAACACAGTCCAAAGGGGGTTGGGATTAGGGGTTGTTGATTATTACTTGTATCTGGTAGAGGATTGGGGTAGAAACTATGTTTATTAAAAAAGAGAGATAATAATACTGGGTAATAGAGTGAATACTTATGAGCTATTATTTATGGATAATTTACATTGGTATTGTTTTGTATATTGATACAAGTTCAAATCATATTTGTTATTTCTTTTTACAATATTTGACGCCTTTGCAGAGTTATCTGTCAGATTGTATTCATGCATGTTTCTACTTCTGTTTAGGACATTTTGTATATTGATACAACTTTTAGGATATATTTTCTTATTGCATTATATATTGTTCTTACCTCTGAACAAGCTATTTATATATTGTTTACATTTTCAGGTCATAGTCCTCATTTGCTACACAATTATTTACAAATTATTTAATGTCCCGAAATAAAGCCTTAATCTTTAAGCTATACAGGTATTAAATATTAGGTTAATAGTTGTTCATGTTTGTTATACACACAGATTAATTGGGTTCTTTAGATACATAGAGATTGTATTCTGCCTAGATAGGTAATCTTCAACCACTTCGAGGATCTGTAAAATATGGTATTTAAATAACTTAGGGTTCTGTTGACATGAGGCATGATTGCTCCTGACAGCACCAATCTATTCCCAAGAGAATGTTGAACACCACTAGGAGTTTGTTTTCTTGGCACAATTGGTCTTTGGGCAAGAAACTGCCCATGCCTCAACCACTGACAAAGTACATGATATCCAGAATGAATAAGCAGGACACAAGGAAAAGGACTGCCAAACCTTGTCAAGACAGGGCAAGATGGTTTTAAAAATTTCCCACCTCTGAAAATGGTCTGTCAGTTACATTAGGCCTTATCCAAAGTTGGTTGCTTCAACGTTGCAAATGAGACTTTGGGTGATTGCTCACATAGCTAATTGTCTCTGTCATATTCTGCTCTCTTTGGAAGCTGCTTGATTGCATTTCCTCTCCACTCCAATAATATTATTTCTCTTCTCAGGCCTTCGATGGGGTTGAAGATTAGATAGTCATAGTTACCTTTCTCTTATGATTTAGCCAAGCTTATTTCCAATGCAAGATTTAGACTCCTTAAAATAGAATGTTTAGCAAAACATTTGTCATGTGTTCTTTGCTTAATATTGCTTATGCTGTTTATAATTTTATACTTGATATCTGTTCCTATTGTATTATATAGTTTTGAATTGGGTTTAGATCGCTCTTGTTTAGACAAAAGGAGGAGATGATGGAGAACCTTGTTAGCCCACCATTAAGAGGTGGGTCTTAGTTAAGGCATGGCTTCTCTGGGACCCAGGGTAAAACGTGTGCACCTCAGTGTGCGTGCTCTCTGTGCCTTTTCCTGCGGACATTGCTGTGCTTGGATTTCTTATTTCCTGTTTCGTGAGTTGCCCCCTTATAATAAATAAAATATAATTCTTTTATTCTTAGCTAGCCTGGTTATTTCAACAGGCTTTTCAATGAGACTTGCAGAAAACACAAAGTTTTCAAAACTGATGCATGAAAACAAATTTTCTGGATGATTTTGTACAGTAGTGTTTAAAGGAGGAAACAACTTAGTCAATAACAAAATGCATGAAAACTCAAATTCTATCATATTATGCATAATATTTTATTCCAATTTTCTCCCAACCTCTGTGTACTTGAAGCCATTCTCAAATATTACTATAACATTAAATTTTTCTAAAAGTACTAGTAACTGATTATGTAGTCTTAATTATGTTAGTTTAACTGATATAAGATTACACAATTCAGGAATTGACCTTTTGGAGCCTCTTGCCTATGGTGGGACACCTTCCTCAGGTATCCCACAGAGGAGAGGGCCTTGGTCCTGCCTCAACTTGGTATGCCAGACTTTGTTGACTCCTCAAAGGAGGCCTTACCTCCTCTGAGGAATGGATGGGGCTTAGGTAGGGTGGAGGTGGGGAGTGGAAGAAGAGGAGGGAGGGGGAACTGGGGTTGGTAAGTAAAATGAAAAGAAATTTAAATAAAAAATAAGATTAAATATTTCTAAATGTATGCTCTTTGACATGACTCTTATGGTGTGTATTTGACAAGACTTTTTCATTTATCTGGATATTTTTAGCTAATAGTTTTATGTTCTAGAAAATAAATAATAATAATTTTAACATCCTTTAATGCAGCATTGGTCAATATTAAGTTCATGGTCTACAAGATGGACAGTACAGCAGGGTAGGAATCAGATGACTGTTTTCTTGGACATTGTGGCTTCCAAGGTCTTTCTGATTGCTTCCTTTCCAATAAGCAGAGCTCAGTGTTGCCACCTGTTCTTTATTAAGAGGGTGCTACAACAGAACTAATTCAGTATAGACATCCCACAACTGTAAGGTTCTTCCAGACAGAAACAGCAGCCAGAGATGTCTAGGGAGAGAAAGGTAATGTCTTCCCCCAAAATTGACCCTCAGAGTATGAAGAGATCACTTATCAGACGTGTGTGTATGGGGGAAGTGAGAGAGTGTGTGTGTGTGTATGTGTATTGTGTATGTGAGTGTGTGAATTTATGTGTATGTGTATGTATTACATGTGTACGTCAAGAGTATGTGTGTGTGTAAATGTGTCTGAGAGTTGTGGTGTGTGTGTATGTGTGTGAGAGAGTGTGTATGTATATATGAGTGTGTATTGTATGTGTATGAAATGTGTGTGTGAGAGTGTGTGTATGTGTGTGAGTGTGTGTGAGAGAGAGGAAAGAGAGGGAGAGAGAGCAAGTTTCAGTGTCATTTGATCTCTGTAGGAGCCTCACTGTTCACTGAGCTCCTGTTATAGCCCTATGAGCTGTACTCATGGGTGAAGCTGACAGATTCCTCAGAGGATGTTCTGTGCTATTTTGTTGGCATCATGTTGTCCTAAAAGTTCCTAAGCCAAAGGCCATCTAAAGGACAGATTACACATCAATCAGGCAGGGTGCTACCTTAAGAAACACAGAGAGCTTAGATTTAGATATGACTCATAAACTTTCTGCAGGATTTAAAATACATTTGGGTAGCTAATTCACCCATCCTACTGAAAACTCTAATTTCACAACTGAAATACAAATCCTGGAATTCATTGACACTAAATGAAAACTAAAATGTTTCATAAATACAATCTGTTTTAGTCTAAATTTAAAATGTAGTTTAAAACAATTTTTAAGTATAAGGTATTTTAAGCAATTACTAACTGGTAGTCAACAATTGCTATAATAAAAATTAAATTTTATGAAATATCTTTATTTTTAAATAGATACCTAATGGAAATTAGCTCATAAACATTCTCTAAGTGCTTTGGCAAAGAATACACAAATTCATTTACTTAGAAGGAATAAGTTCAAAAGATCATTGCTAGCATGATGATTATCATCAATGACAGTGTATTGCATTCTTACAATAAGAAAATAGATATTTTGAGGTTGAAACTATAGGAGCAAAAGAGAGAGGGGGTAGGATGTGTGTATGTGTGTGTGTATGTTTAACACAAAACAAAAAAACTATGTAAAATATCTTAGTTTGTTCTTCATCTGCTGCTATAATAAAACTACCCAGGGCTAAGTAATTTGCAAAGGAATAATTCAAAGCTCTCTAGTGTAAAAGTATGATGCTGACATCATGGCAGAAAGAGCACCTAAATCAGAGAGAAAGCGGGAGGCACACCTGCTCTGTAGCAACCTGGTCTTTTAGTAATCAATCTGGTCAAAGAGATCACAATGCACTTCCTGCACTCTAATATAGTATTTTTAAAAAGGCATATTTCAGGAGGTCAGTGCCCTTGTTCTTTCATCATCTTTTATTAAGTTCAATGTTTTAAATATCCAGATACCTTTTAATGCCAAAATATTAGGAACAAAGCTTTCAGCACCATGAGCTTTTAGGAGGCAAATAAGCCCAAACCAGAGATTCAAGTAATATTAATTATTTCAATTTACTCCACAGAGCATATATGATTAATTTATAATACATAGCATACAATATATATTTGCACATATAATTTTACCTACTTAAATTAAATAAAATGCTATAAAATTAAAATAAACAGAAGGGCAAATAATTTCTTTTAAATATTGTTTATCAAGCAAAACATGTATTCAGGATGAAACTGCTGTCTCTGTGCTCCTTGCTCTAAAGAAAGTATAAAAGTAAAACTTTTAGCTGTTTTTCAATGACAATAAAAGATGCAATGCACTAGAATAAATAATGTGAGTTTTGAACCATTGTCAGCCCTTTTCTCATTGAGAACTCAGATTTTTTAAATTGATTTTTATTGAGCTATACATTTTTCTCTGCTCCCCTCCCTCCCTTCCCCTCCTCTTCAACTCTCTCCCATGGTCCTGATGCTCCCAATTTATTCAGGAGATCTTGTCTTTTTCTATTTCCCATGTAGATTAGATCCATGTATGTCTCTTTTAGGGTCCTCATTGCTGTCTAAGTTCTCTGGGATTGTGATTTGTAGGCTGGTTTTCTTTGTTTTATGTTTAAAACCACTTATGAATAAGTACATATGATAATTGTCTTTCTGGGTCTGGGTTACCTCACTCAATATGTTGTGTTCTAGGTCCATCCATTTGCCTGAAAATTTTAAGATGTCATTATTTTTTTTCTGCTGTATAATGCTCCATTGGGTAAATGTACCAGATTTTCCTTATCCATTCCTTGGTCAAGGGGCATTTAGGTTGTTTCCAGGTTCTGGCTATGACAAACAAAGCTGCTATGAACACAGTTGAGCACACATCCTTGTGGCACGATTGAGCATCCTTTGGATATACACCCAAAAGTGGTATTGCTGGGTCTAGAGGAAGGTTGTTTCCTAATTTTCTGAGAAATCACCACACTGACATCCAAAGGGGCTGTACCAGGTTGCATTCTCACCAGGAATGCAGGAGTGTTCCCTTTACCCCACAACCTCTCCAGCATAAGTTGTTATCAATGTTTTTGATCTTGACCATTCTTACAGGTGTAAGTGGGAATCTCAGAGTTTTTTGATTTACATTTCTCTGAAGGTTAATAATATTGAGCATTTCCTTAATTTTCTTTTAGCCATTTTATATTCCCCTCTTGATAATTCTCTGTTTAGGTCTGTGCTCCATTTTATTTATTGGATTATTTGTTCTTTTGATGATCAATTTCTTGAGTTCTTTGTATATTTTGGTTATCAGACTTCTGTCTAATGTGGGGTTAGTGAAGATCTTTTCCCATTCTGTAGGCTTTCGTTTTGTCTTGTTGACCATGTCCTTCACTTTACAGAAGCTTTTCAGTTTCCGGAGGTCCCATTTATTAATTGTTTCTCTCAGTGTCTGTGCTGCTGGGGTTCTATTTAGGAAGTCGTCTCCTGTGCCAATGTTTCAAGCTACATCCCACTTTCTCTTCTATGAGGTTCAGTGTGGCTGGCTTTATGTTGCGGTCTTTGATCCATTTGGACTTGAGTTTTGTGCGTGGTGATAGATATGGATCTATTTTCATTCTTCTTCATGTTAATAATCAGTTATGCCAGCACCATTTGTTAAATATGCTTTCTTTTTTCCATTTGATATTTTATGCTTCTTTGTCAAAAATCAGGTTTTCAAAGGTGAGTGAATTAATATCCAGGTATTCGTTTCAGTTCCATTGGTCCTCCTGTCTGTTTTTACACCAATTCCAGGCTGTTTTCAATACTGTAGCTCTGTAGTAGAGTTTGAAGTAAGGGATTGTGATGCCTCCAGAAGTTCTTTTATTGTACAGGATTGTTTTGGCTGTCCTGGGGTTTTTGCTTTTCCAAATGAGGTTGAGTACCATTCTTTCGGGGTCTGTGAAAAATTGTGCAGGGATATTGATGGGTATTGCATTGAATCTGTAGATTGCTTTTGGTAAGATTGCCATTTTTACTATGTTAATTCTACCTACCCAAAAGCATGGGAGATCTTTCCACTTTCTGGTGTCTTCTTCAATTTCTTTCTTCAAAGATTTAAATTTCTTGTCATAGAACTCTTCCACTTGTTTGGCTAGAGTTACTCTGCGACATTTTATGCTATTTGTGGCTATTATGAAGGGTGATGTTTCTCTGATTCTTTCTCAGCCCATTTATCATCTATGTACAGGAGGGCTACTGATTTCTTTTTAGTTAATCTTGTGTCCTGCTATATCACTGAAATTATTTATGAGCTGTAAAATTTCCTTGGTAGAATTTTTGAGGTTACTTATGTAAACTATCATATCGTCAGCAAATAGTTCTTGTAGTACAATTGAACATCATTTGGGTATATACTCAAAAGTGTTATTACTGGGTCTTGAGGAAGGTTGTTTCCTAATTTTCTGAGAAATCACCACACTGACATCCAAAGGGGCTATACCAGCTTGCATTTCCACCAGCAATGCAGGAGTGTTCCCTTTACCCCACAATCTCTCCCGTATAAGTTGTAATCAGTGTTTCGAACTTGGCCATTCTTACAGGTGTAAGATGGAATCTCAGAGTTATTTTGATTTGCATTTCTCTGATGACTAAGGATGTTGAACATTTCCTTAAGTGTCTTTCCGCCATTTTAGATTCCTCTGTGGAAAGTTCTCTGTTTAGGTATGTACTCCATTTTTTTTATTGGATTATATGTTCTTTTGATGACCAATTTTTTGGGTTCTTTGTATATTTTGGAGATCAGCCCTCTGTATGATGTGGGGTTAGTGAAGATCTTTTCCCATTCTGCAGGCTGTCGTTTTGCCTTGTTGACCATGTGCTTTGCTTTACAGAAGCTTTTCAGTTTGAGGAGTTCCCATTTATCAATTGTTTCTCTCAGTGTCTGTGCTAGTGGGTTATATTTAGGAAGTGGTCTCCTGTACCAATGCTTTCAATTGTACTTCCCACTTTCTCTTCTATAAGGTTCAGTGTGGCTGGCTTAATGTTGAAGTCTTTGATCCATTTGGATTTGAGTTGTGTGCATGGTTATAGATATAGGTCTATTTTCATTCTTCTACATGTTGATAATCAGTTATGCCAGCACCATTTGTTAAATATGCTTTCTTTTTTCCATTTGATATTTTTTGCTTCTTTGTCAAAAATCAGGTTTTTGAAGGTGTGTGGATTAATATCTGGATCTTCAATTCAGTTCCATTGGTCCTCCTGTCTGTTTTTACACCAATACCAGGCTGTTTTCAATATTGTAGCTCTATAGTAGAGTTTGAAGTCAGGGATTGTGATGCCTCCAGAAGTTCTTTTATTGTACAGGATTGTTTTGGCTATCCTGGGATTTTTGCTATTCCATATGAAATTGAATACCATTCTTTTAGGGTCTGTGAAGAATTTTGCAGGGATTTTGACGGGCATTGCATTGAATCTGTAGATTGCTTTTGGTAAGATTGCCATTTTTACTATGTTAATTGTGCCTACCCAAAAGCATGGGAGATCTTTCCACTTTCTGATGTCCTCTTCAATTTCTTTCTTCAAAGACTTAAAGTTCTTGTCATAGAACTCTTCCACTTGTTTGGTTAGAGTTATTCTGAGACATTTTATGCTATTTGTGGCTATTATGAAGGGTGACGTTTCTCTGATTCTTTCTCATCCCATTTATCATCTATGTACAAGAGGGCTACTGATTTCTTTTTAGTTAATCTTGTGTCCTGCTACATTACTGAAACTGTTTATGAGTTGTAGAGTTTCCTTGGTAGAATTTTTGAGGTTGCTTATGTAAACTATCATATAGTCAGCAAATAGTGAGAGTTTGACTTTTTCTTTTCCATTTTGTATCCCCTTGATCTCCTTCTGTTGTCTTATTGCTCTAGCTAGGACCTCAAGAACTATATTGAATAGGTATGGAGAGAGTGGACAACATTGTCTTATTCCTGATTTCAGTGGAATCACTGGGAGTTTCTCTCCATTTAGTTTGATATTGGCTGTTGGCTTGCTTTATATTGTCTTTATTTTCTTTAGGTATGTTCATTGTATCCCTGCTCTCTCCAAGACCTTTATCATAAATGGAGGTTGTATTTTGCCAAAAGCTATTCACCATCTAATGAGATGATCATGTGGTTTTTATATTTCAGTTTCTTTATATGGTGGATTACATTGACATATTTTCATATGTTGAACCATCCCTGCATCTCTGGAATGAAGCCTACTTGATCATGGTCAATAATGGTTCTGATGTGTTCTTGGATTCTATTTGCCAGTATTTTATTTGCTATTTTTGCATCAATGTTCATGAGTGAGATTAGTCTGTAATTCTCTTTTTAAGAGTAAGGAAAATGTGAAGGCTATCCTGATACAAAAAAGAATAGTAGAGTGGAGAAGCATTAAATACTAAAACTCTTAAAAATCTATTTCACTATTCTGTGACCACTACCTCACTTGTATGGGAGTGAGGAGTGGAGCTGATTCTCAGCAAGCTAATCTGTTAGGTGTGCCTCAGTGTCTTGGCAGAAAAAGAGCCCATTGTGTAATCACTTCCTGCATATTTTCTATCTGTAATAAGCAAACAGCCATATTCAAAATCTTAAAAAGATGCCATTACTAACTATTAAATTATAATCACTAGAAATTTTATCTGGTCTTGTTTCTTAAATAAAAATTCTGAAGTTTAATGATTCTCTGCAACCTTTTAATTTTCTTTTGTTTGATGCGGTGCTGACATTGAACTCAAATACTTTTTTATGGTAGTCAAATGCTATGCCACTTAAATACATTCTCAGCACAACATACTTAGATTAAACAATTAATAATTAACATTAACAATTAAACAATTAACACAGTAAATATTCTCAACACAGAGAATTCTAAAAAACAATATGGGTGGTGAGAGACTGAGACATTCAACAGTTTGTCATCTTCTATCTGCTATCAATTCTTCCATGCTCCTGTGATTGTTTCTGTAGATCCAAACTTCATTCTTCTCCCCTCACATGTCATTTGTGATTCCCATCCCTCCACCATTTCTTCAGTTTTCAGTTCTTCCTTATCTGACTCCTGTTTTTTCTGCACGGAGGCTCATGTTCTCATCAATTAGGTCAATGGATCATCCCACCACTGCAATCATTCTTTAAGTGCCATTTCTCTAACCATTTTTTTAAAAAAAATATTTTTCAAGATTATAGTCAAATTTGATTTTTATATCTTGGCCAATGCCGTGACTACGTAGTTTAATATATAGGTTAAGAAAATCATGAAACTGTATATTCAACAGGGTAGATTCAGACATTAGAAGTGTGACTAAATAAACCTGACATTAAAAATAAGCTTTATTCTAAAAAGTCCTATTTTTAGTTCTATTCACATCTATCTGTATCCACAAATGAAAGAGAGAAGAGGAGAAAGCAAAAAGTTGCCTTCAGGTTTGGGGAAGATTGTTGAAATATTGTCTGTCATGAGCTCTGTGATATATGTTTACCAAGCTGATTAAATAATATCTCTTATTACAAAACTATAACTTTTGCCACAGATGGCTTAGCGTGACAAAAAAGCATAAATGAGAGCTATGGTGAACACTCTTAACAATAATTTACAATGTGAGTTTCAAGGTTTTCCAAGACCAAAGAAGAATAAATTTCTAACTGCATACCTCTTTTCAGGATAAATAACTCTGCCTGGTTTAGGTAGAAATTTATTGGCATCTTCCTTGAGAGTAGGCAGTCTTTTCTTAAGGATTCATAGGTAGTGCTGTTAGATGGTCAAAGAATAATCAGTCATCAAATTGGAGGAATATGCTTCCAAGTCAGAATTTTTATTGAGTGCTTAATATTAAGAGAATCAAGAGCCCAAGAATCCTAGTGGATCTGAGGAAATCTGAGATCAGTAACTGTGGTGGAAGTCTAATACACTAATTTGTCCTTAATATATGTCTATATAAACTCAGTTTTAATTTTAATAGGTCATGCAAATGTAATCAAGGTTTCCAGGTTTGTGAAGATAAAACACCAAGTAACACTTGGAAACATTGCATCTATTCATATATGTGTCCATACGCTCATGATGTCACTAATGAGAGCATAGTATTGGAATTGTTGGTGTTCCATATGAGGGATCTGTAGCAATTTTATAGTGATAGTCTTGTCACTTCCTTTTACTGATTGTAAATGAATATTACAATTCCACAGTATTCATTTACTTCCTCTGTGCTCATATCTAATAGTATGCTACTTACTTTCAGATTATACTGTCAGTTGCTTACATTTTTCCAACAGTAAGGCATCCAAAAAAAGGGAGAAATGTTAATGTTCCTGTTGTTAGGAGACTGCTAGTTAGTTCCTGGCTGCTTAGCCCCAAAATAATTACACAGAAATGTATTAATTAAATCACTGCTTGGCCCATTAGCTCTAGCTTCTTATTGGCTAACTCTTACATATTATTTTAATCCATTTCTATTAATCTGTATATTTCCATGTGACTGTGGCTTACCAGCTAAAGCTCCGGCATCTGTCTCCAGTGGGGATACATGGCTTCTCTCTGAACTCTGCCTTCCTTCTCCCAGCATTCAGTTTAGTTTTCCCCACTTAGCTCTGTTCCCTTATAGCTCTGCTATAGGGCCAAAGCAGTTCCTTCATTAACCAATGATTTTCACAGCATACAGAGGGGAATCCCACATCACCTACCCTTTTCTGTTTTAATAAAAAGGAAGGTTTTAACTTTAGCATAGTAACATGACATATAACAAAACATGAATCAAGCAAGAATTACAGTTATAGTTTTATATCTACTTTATCTTTTATCATAACTAAGGAAAACTATAACTATAACTATTCTTCAACTTCATCAAAGACTCCAGAAGGATATATTACCTAAGTAAACAGGAAGTGCATTGTAAGAAACTTCCAAAATTCTAGAAATGACAGAGACATCTTGCTGCCTGTACAGTCACCCAAAGTTCTTCTGTACTGTTGGAGCATCTATCTTCAGCCTATAGGCCCATAGTATCAAGGGAACTTTTCCATGAAGTAGGAAATTTCAAAGACAGTTCCACCTATATTGGCAGTTTGTCAGTAACTTTCTTCTGTGTCCTGCAGAATGTCATACAGACTATTTCATGAAGCAGGAATCCTGAAGGATGGCGTCACCTTTAGACAAACAATTTCATCAGTCATTTCTCTGTAGGTTCTGCATGTCCAGTTCATCAAGCAGTCCAGGAAAGAACAGTTTCTTGTCCAAATGGCTAACCAACTCCATAAAGAGCCTCTTCAATGCCCATCTTCCTCTTGAAGTAATTGGTGCTGTCAGGAGCAGATGAGTCTCACTGTCATGAAAATTACTAACTTCTTAAAACCTATTCCATACATCTTTGCAAGGTTTGCAGAACACCTATCTAATTGAAATATATCTCTTTATATCTAGAAAACCTACCTAACATGACTACAAGCTTGAGCATTATAGATGATTAGCTATTAACCTATATTTCTTAATTACACATTTCATTTTTAAATTAGCTGCATAAACACAATACCTTAATCAAGATCAGAAATACGTATATACAGTATAACAAAAGTGACCTTAAATTCATATCAATAAACCAAGATCCATGCCAATGCAAATTATTCATATCTATAGCATATTCTCCTTTAAGTGTAAACAAACATTTATAAACAATATTTGAGAATATGGGCATAGTTCTCTAGACTACTTCCTGCTGATTGGGGGCGCTGTTAGGTCTTTCATGGTGTATCCTGTGTGCTAGGTTCAACTCAGTAAATAGTTGGGCAAAGTAATTTTGGAGGGGTGTTCACAGTGACCTTTCAGAGGGTCCTAGTTCATTAAACCATATTAGTCTGGAAGCAATCCACAGGTTCTCATTCCCTGTGGAAACAAAAGAAGAATCTCTTTTCCAAAGCAACATATCCTTAGACTCAAATTTTAAAGTCAAAATACCTTTATGTTGGTTTAGCTTAGCAGCTTGTACAATGAAATGTCTCTCTGTACTTAGCTCCTTCACAGTCAAAAATTCAAAGAAGACACAATAATATACATAATGCAGAGCCTCTGCATGTTCTCCATCTTTATGTGGGTTATTTATTTTTACTCTACTACTTTTTAATATTTATTTTGTTATCTTTATTACTTTAATCTATGACTGTCCTCTGTCTCTTTAAAGACTTTGTTTCATTTTTTATAGACCACTTACTTCTTTTTATAATTCTCTAAACTCTTTTTCTTCCCTCTCCCAAGCCTATGTACATTTTTTAAAGAAACTGTGTCTTGTTTAGAGGTCTTTTTCATCTGAATTTGTCTTTATTGTGTATGTGTAATTATTTTCTGACCAGAAGTGCTTCTTAAAATGCTAAGCCCTTCTTATGAATTTAAGCGGTACCATTGCTAAGGGAAATACAGTACTACCTGCTTGCCCCATCCAGGCTAGCATGGCGGAGCTGTTTGCTGCCTCTGAGATCCATGCTCACAGCCCCATTTTTAGGCACACAGACAGTCTATGTTGCCATTAAGCAAGTTGTAGCACTCTGTTCACAAACCCCATTTAAATGCTCCATAGCCAGACCTCCAGAAAGAGTCAGAGATCACGCTGGCAGCACAGCCCAGAAAATGTGCATTTCAAGCCATGTGGCTTTTTTTTTCAGGTACTGCTGAGTCAGGAATACCTCTCTTAAAGGAGCTGTGGCATTCTGCCAGCAAACAGCAAGAAGCTGTGTTAAACTCTGTATTTTTGTCTCGAGAATTCCTTTTCAAGTTCTCCCAGGTTTTTAAGTGGATTTAGTTGGCCAGGATGATGCGCCAATCTGTTGTTAGGAGGCTAGTTAGTTCCCGGCCATTTAGCCCTGAAATAATCACACAGAAACTGTATTAATTAAATCACTGCTTGGCCCATTAGCTCTAGCTTCTTGCTGGCTAACTCTTACATATTAATTTAACCCATTTCTATTAATCTGTGTATTTCCACATGGCTGTGGTTTACTGGCTAAAGTTCTGGCATTTGTCTTCAGTGGGTCTACATAGCTTCTCTCTAAACTCTGCCTTCCTTCTCCCAGGCATTCAGTTTAGTATTCCCCACCTACCTAAGTTCTGCCTTGTGTAGACCTAAAACAGCTTCTTTATTAACCATTGGTATTTACAGCATACAGAGGGGAATCCCACATCACCCAGTGATTTTGAAAGTTTTTATTAACACAGGTGAATTATGTGTGGTAATAATGTTCAGTGTGGTATTTGCATGAAGGCATACGACCTGCACTTTTTCCATTTTTCTCTCTCTACTTCCATCTTTATCAATCTAGTAATTACTGCTTTTCGTTCAGATATTTATAGTTTTGTTCCACATATAAGAGAGTTTGTTGTGATTATCTTTCTGTTACTGGCTTATGTCTTTGAAGCAGTTCCATCTACTTTAATTCAAATGACAGCATTTTATTTTTCTTCATTGTATTTTTCTTAGGGTTACTATTGTTGTGATAAAACATCATGATCAAAGAAACTTGGGGAGGAAAGGATTTATTTGGGTTGAATTCCCACATCATAGTGCATCATCATAAGAAATTAGAACAGGAACTCAAGCGGGACAAGGACCTGGAGAAGCCTTGAAGGAGTGTTGATTACTGGCTTACTCCTTGTGGCTTGCTCAGTCTGCTTTCTTATAGATTTTAGGACCCCCAGCCTAGGAATGGCACCACCCACAATATGTTGCGAGCTTCCATATAAACTACTAATTAGATAAATGCTCTAAAGTCTTGTTTATTGTACAGTCTTATGAATGCATTTTCTCAATTGAGGCTCGCTCCTCTCAAATGACTTTAGTCTGTGTCAAGTTGACATCAAGTTATCTGATACAATATACTTAAACATAGTTCAAAATAGATTTTCAAAAACAAACAAACATAGCTCAGTGGCTTAGAAGGTACATAGTATATGCAAATAATATGTTGAGTAATACTCTATGATGTGCCACATCTTTCTTATTCATTCATCTGTTGAGTTGATGGGCACTTGAGCTGTCTCTTATCTTAGCTATTATAAAGTATATGGCAATAAAAAGGTGGGCCTGCATACACATATTTTATATAAGCAGGTGGGATAATTTATATAAGCAGTGTGGGAGAATTGTCTGTATTCTGTCAATCATGATTTAAATAAATGCTGATTGGCCATTAGCCAGGATGTATAGGGGGGTTAACCAGACAGGATTTAGAGGTGGAGCTATTAGACCAGGAGACTTCTGGGAAGCAGGAAGCTCTCTTGGCATTCCACACAAGACCACCAAAGAAGCAGGATGTGACCTGCCCTGCTGAGAAAGGTACTGAGCCATGTGGCTAACATAGATAGGGATAATGGGTTAACATAAGTTCAGGAGCTAATAAGAAGCCTGAGCTAATGGGCCAATCAGTTTATAACCTAATGCAGACTCTTGTGTGATTTTTCTCTGGGACCTAATGACTGTGGGACCTGGTGGGAGGACAGAAACCAACCAGGCCTTCATGCTACAAATTTATGTTCCCACTAAGAGTGCACGAACAATCCTTTTTCTTCATACCCTATGAGCATTTGTTATAACAGGTACTCTGAGGTTAGGTATTTCCCAGTAGTTTTACTTGATACTTACCTGCTGGCTAGTAAAATTAATATTGTGTTCTATATTTTTGTTCGCTATTTCTTCTTTTGAAAAATGCTCATGTAGGTCATTTTTTCATGCTTTAAAATGGATGAGATATGTGATTTTTGTTGTTTTTATTCTTTATATAGTCTCAATATTAACCCTCATCAGGTGACTAGATGCTAAATGTTTTTTGCAATCTATATATTATTTCTTTACTATTCTAATTATTTCCCTTACTGTGAAGAAGCTTTTTGATCTTACTTGTCAATTTTTTCTTTTCATCCTGTCTGCCTAAAGTTCTATCCTGAAAATCTGTGCATTTAACAATGTCTTGTAAGGTTTCCCTGTAATATCTTGAGCAGTTTCAGAGTCACAGGTCTTACCTTTGCCTCATTAATATATCCTTAGCTAACTTTTGTACAGATTGAGTGATAAGAGTCCCATTTCAATATTCTGTATGTCTCACTGACACTTAAGTTCTTACCCTATTTGATTTTTGTAATAACTGATAACCCTATTTGCATTATACTTAAAAAGTTAAACTTATTGTTTTCTGGGATGAGATAGGAAAGATATCTAGCAATATGGATAGCCAGCCTAAAGACTTTATGAGCTGGAAAAGAACATGGCTGCCAGTGTAACATGAATTCTTGGTGTACTGGGAGGAAGACTTTTTTATCCACACTGACTTCTTCCAGATAGATCTTGTCCTGGCCACTTCAGGAACTTCAGGCTGACAATATGAAAATTCATGTTTCTACATTTCTGGTTTTTATAGTTTTCTAAAATTCTTGGATTTTAAAGATGCAATATTCCTTTAAAAATCTTGTAGAACACATGTAGCATGGGTAAAAACATTAGCAATTGCTTTGTTGTAAATTATTTTCCAGATGGTAATATGGAATGCAGAAAAGGCTGGGCAAGGTGACTCGGCAGTTCATAAACATTTATTTTGTTTATTATTTAAAGAATTGAACAGAGTTCCATTTATTGTTAATTCTTAATTTTGAATCTGACTTCTAATTTTTACCAAAAGGAAGTAGTTACCAACAGATAATAACTAAAACCTGTATACTAGTAAGAAGGAAGACTGAAGATAACTGGCCAGCAGTGGGAATCCTGAAAGAGCACTTATTAATCCAATAAGGCTACTTTGAAGAAAATTCTGGTCTTTTTAGGAATAAAATATTAAATTATCTGTAAGCCTTATACACTTTATTTGAAATATCACCTAACTTTTTTTTCCTTATTGGGATTGAAACTAGGCAAATATCACTGCACTTTTTTAAAAAATTGCTCTTTTGGTGCTTCTTTTTTAAAATCAATATAGCACAATCTATTCTTATCACAAAAATAATCAATGGGTAAGTTACATGATAATGGGTTTGTGATTTCCACTAACAGCCATTTATTAAGATGTCATGTTAGCATCTGGGGTCTATTTTTAGGTTGTTGTTCAGTGAATCAGACTAAGTGCCAGTTCAGTTTCACAATCTAGGTCATGTGATCACCATGGTACAGGAAGAGAATGGCCGTGCACACCCCAGAAATGTCTTGTGCCACAATTTCCATATTCATTGCCCTAAGCGTAGTTAAATATACTCAAATAGAATCCTCTTAGTCACACTACTGAAAAGTTGCTCAGTTTCTAATGCTTTTTTTGAAAATCACTACATGTCAGTTCCCGCCCTAAAAATTCAGAAATTTTCCTTTGTCTTCCTTGTCCATATGTTTCACGCTCTGGCAACTGACACATTGGCATTTGCTTTATCTGCTTCTTATACATTACCAGACGTCCAAGAGTTAACCACAAAGAAGTGTTTTCCTGTATATATATATATATGTCTAAATGGTGATATTCTATTATAAAATTTGCATACTTTTAGAACAAGACCCTCATTTGACTCTAACACAAACCCAGCCCTGCAAATATACTCAATGGTTACCAGCATTGGCTCTTGCAGGACAATGTACATAGTCTTTCTGTTTCAGAATGGAAATTAGACTTGAGTTTATTTCTTCTACCTCTTATCATATTAGTGACTCATTTTAAGTTTCTAAAAGTAAATTTCACAAAATTCTGAGAAGAATAAACAGTTAAATCCAGGAAAACTAAAAAGAAAAGTAGCTTTGAGAGGCTAAATCCATTTCCATCGAGGGAAACAGATTTTTGTTCAATTGTTGTATTCCTTTCTTCCTGGAGTTGATAGATATAACAGTGAGACCAGGAAGATATAAAGTTAGATTTACTGTTCAAAAACTGCAGTTGCACAGTCTGCATGATCACTACCCTCAATAACATTGGCTGTGCTCATCCTATGAGTTAAAACCAGTAGGTATTTTTAACAATTAGTGCAGGGGATGCAAAATGATCTAGAACTAGATCATTTAGGAGCATTTCATTTTTATTTATAGTTATTTATTTGTGTGTGTGGTGTGGGCATATGTACTTTATAAATATTTTTATGGATACATGCACATATGTGTGAAGGTACACATGCATACTATGTACACATTTGCTGGAGAGGCTAGACATCAATTTCTTTCCTCGTTTATTTTTTGAGACAAGTTTCTCATTGAGCCTGAAGATCACCTTTCGGTGAGGCTACCTCATCTTTGCATGCCAATGATCTTCTAATCTCTGTCTCCCCAGTACTATGATTATAGATGCACAATGCTGTTCCCATCTTTTTCTACATGGTGCTAGGAATACAAACTCAGGCCATTATGCTAATGAGGTCTGATTGAGTGTCACCCCAACCTCCTCTATTGACTGTTGACAAATTGCCCCAAAAGTTAGTGGCTATAATCAACAACCATCTTATTAGCTTATATAATGGTCATTAAGATCTTTAGTTTATAAAAGGTAACAATTCTTCTACTTCAAGGTCATTCAATCAGTCTCAGATGACTGAAACTAGGGAGGGCTAGAAGGCCCAAGAAGGTTTTACTCACATCACTGTTCCTAATGGTTTTCCTACATTGCTGACTTTATATAGCTTAGACTCTTCTACAGATTGATTGAAGGCCGGATAGTAGGCCTTTTTAGCAGGATCTCTGACTTCCAAGTGTTGTATACGGAAACTGTAGACTTTTGAAATCCCAGTCTAGGATTGTTTGTAGTCATTTCTGCATTATGTTGGTCAAAACAGGTACAGGGTCATCTCAGATTCCAAGAGAGAAGATAAAGACTGGATAATCCTGAGGTAAAGGGGAAAAACCAATCACATTGGAAAACAGCATGTAAGACCTCAAGTATTTCTGTGGTCAGTACATATCTATCTATATCTATCTATATCTATATCTATATCTATATCTATATCTATATCTATATCTATATCTATATCTAATCTATCTACCCCTTTCTCCTCAAAATGAGCTATGTTACAATATTGGACCAGGCATGCAGACTAATATCTAACTATTTAAATCAGGTTCAGAATAGATAGTTTCATCAAAAACAGTTCATCAGGTACAGCATCTTGGCTTAAGAATGCAACATAATTTATTAGGTTATCATAAAGGTGATTCACATATTATATTTATGTCCATATATAACATAAATAAGTGGTCTCATCCCTCCTTGTCTTTTTAAAAAATATTTTGTTCATTCAGTCCAAACTAAGAGTAGATAAAATGAGGTAATTTTTCCTATATTTCAAATTATAATCAACTCATTAGACAAAGGGAAGTTCCACAAATATATTCAAGTTAAGCTATCCTTTATTCCAAGTTATGACTGAGGCTTCCAAGGGCCAAATCTTTATAATACTTAGATGTCCTTTCATCAAAACTAGATCAAAGAAATGACATTGAATTGTTCTGAGATCTTAACGAAAGGTCTCCCAGAAAGATATTGAATTAAATTTGACCCTAAAGGCATATCTTGAAGACAGTGCCTTACATTTGACTTCAACCCTTTGTCTCGATCCTAACTCAGAGATTTTTCATCAGAAGAAGCTAGGAGTGATAATGACTTATTTTATAATCTATCATGCCCTTAATTAGAATTAGTTTCTCTAAACTTTTTCTTAACTATGAAACACTCCCTTTTCTGTAGATTTCTCTCACTTTACTACTAGGCAATTAAGTCAGGTTCATTGACACTGTTACTAGTCTGTCTTAGTCAGATCCACTAATTGTCTTCCCTTCTACTTTACAAGGCACTCAAGGGGACAAACTGTGCTGCAAACCATTCCACCCATTGTTGAAATAAGCCACCTATCCTCCAGGTTCCAGTGACTGTCGTCTCCATGCCTTTTTACTATTCTTGGTGAAGCTCCTCAGTTTAAGGCTCTTTGCTTTTTGTGTCTACAAGTGACTCCATAGTAGTGGGACTAGAAGATTCTTCTGCAAGCTTTGTTTCCATTGTACAGCTCAAGAGCATTACTGTGGTTCTAGTTGGACTTAACATGTTATTTTTGTTTTAAATTTCAAAACTTTAGTCAGATTTATGGACAGCCATTAAAAGTGAAGTCTATGCAAACTAGTATATCTGATATGAACAAAGCTTGCACAGGTACACTGAAAATACTAGGTGTATTTTCTACAAAATCATTGACTGAATGTTAAGCACAGAAAGTGTACATACAAGACACTATAAGACACAAACTAGTGGAGTGGAAAAAGCATTTTATATTCTTAAAGATCATTTTATTGTCCTAATTAGCATATATACATAAACATAATTCATTCTCAATTTGAAACATCTAATTTATGGGTTAGTACATTATATGAAAGCTCCAAATATTTCATCTTTAAGTAGAATGCTTAACATACTGATACATTTTGTTATTTTTCAATTGCTCATTTACAATATTGAATGGATAATGATTTGGAAAACATCCAGCATCTTAATGGAAGCACATACCAGAGTTCTGCCTACAAAGATGAATTCATATTGTCAGAGATAGAGTTCGAGATGGAGAGAGGAAGGGAAGTGGGAGGAGGAAGAAAGAGAAATTAGAGAATGGGAGGACAGACTTTGAAGTATATGGGAAGACCTTTATCCCCCATTATTTTTAGAAGCATAATAATTGTGCTGTGTGGTTCAATAAAATTAATTCTTTGTAACACTCTTGCATTTAATTTTTTAGTTTATTTTTGTTTATTTCCTTATTTTTTTAGAAAGGGTCTCACTGTGCAACTCAAAGTGGTCTGAATACACTCACCCTGTAGACCTCACTTGGCACTCTTCTCCTAACATCACAGTTGCTAAGACAAGCAGCAACTGTGCTTACCTTGAAAGAGTGTGAAATTAGAGAAATATGGCTGACCTTGGCAAAATATCATCAAAAGTTTGTTTTAATATATTTATTATGTTTTAAAAAGAAATGAAAACTCACAGGAAATCTGTTTGGGCACCTAAATTTGTGTCCATGAAAATATAAGAGAAAAAAAATAGATTGTAATTCCAATTTGTGGTTGAACATTCAGGATTTCATAGGGTTATTAAGCATACCACAGTATCTATTAAGCACTAACCTTTGCCACAGAAACTTGGCATTAGCTGTTCTCCTCAGGAAACAGGCACAGAAAGAAAGCCTCTGGTTTCTGTTAGATACATGCAGAATATTGAGCTGATCAAGTCATGTTTGTGATAGCTGTCCAAATATAGACTGTGGGAAAACAGGATAAATTATGGTTAAAGGGGGAAGGCTAATTGATATTAATTAAGTGGTCTAAAATTTAATTTCAATTAAATCACTCTTAATGAGCTTCCTGGTGATTTAGCAATTCTTCCTTTTGTTTATCATATTACTGTAAGAAAACCACAATGATACAGGAAAAATATACCATAAGGAAAGCCATATACTCTGATGAAATTGAATATACACCCTTTAATATACTGCTT
>PVIU01014499.1:0-51880 GCA_004026605.1 Ondatra zibethicus | reverse complement strand
AACTGAGAAGCTTCTGTAAAGCAAAAGACACAGTCATTAAGACAAAAAGGCAACCTACTGAATGGGAGAAGATCTTCACTGACCCCACATCAGACAAAGGTCTGATCTCCAAAATATACAAAGAACTCAAGAAACTAGACATTAAAATTCTAAATACCCCAATTAAAAAATGGGGTAAGGATCTGAATAGAGAATTTTCTGTCAGGGAGTTCTTAATTGCCTGCAGTGAACATCTCCAGTGGATCGGATGGCCTCCTCTGACCCATGAAAGCATCTGCACTCTACTGTACATATCTACACACACATGAATATGCAAACACACATACGATAACAAACAAGTCGTATTTTAAAATGATTATAAAGTTTCTTCATAAATATGTGGCAAAAGTAGTTATTTACATTTCTAATATTCCTAGACAAATGTTTCTTTTCCAAATGCTCTTTTGAATCAGTCCTATCAGAATTGTTGAATAACATTTCAGTCAGCATATCCAACAGTCTAACCATGTATCAGTTAAGCAGCATTCAGAACTTGCCTCAAAATGGTGAAATGAGTTTTGAAAATTTTTAATGGATAGTGGAAATCCAGCTGTCAATTTTAAAGAATCAATTTCTTTATTATCTAACTCTATACTTTTCTCAGGCATTATAGTTAGCTTTTAATTGTATTAAGGTTTACTAGGCCTCTATGCTTGCTGTGGAAAACCCAATATAATTAAGAAATGGTCTCTGACTTGAATTAGCATTATAATGAAAGGGGCCATAGGTATAATAGTAGATGGTGTCAATGCAATGGCCTGATAGGGAGCACTGAGGAAGGTGCCTAACTCAGAGCTAATGAAGAATGATACTTTAATAGAGTTGAAACACTATATTCATGAGGAGCTTTTATTTATTTCCTAGACTTATACTGAAAATATTAAGGTTAGACATTTGAAAAACACTTGTTTTGATTGCAATAGTTGAAAAAGGAGAAAAAAGAACACAAAGTAAAATGTTCTGCCTAAGATTGGACCAAAACTTAATAAAAATGAAAAAAATTAAGTTGAATATTGTGATAAACATCTTATTTTTAAAAAGTCCTTCCATCATCATCTTAACAAAATTCAGAGTTCAGCAAATTCTTGTGGGTAATGAGAGGCCACAAAGAACTCCATCAAGAGGTATGTTGTCTTGGCTCAACAATGAAAATGGATGCACGTCTAGATTATTATTTTATGAAAAGTTGTTGGCATACGAAATAGTTCCACAATAGCCCGGAATGGAGTATAACAAAGGTTTATTTATTTGGGGATAATCCACAGTCCTCTGCATGTGCTGGGAACTGGAACTGAATCCAGCAGCCAAGAGGCCCACACATGTTTTTCTTCTGCCTTTATAGTACATGAGACCATGCCCAAAGTGGGCCGGTATCTTAAAGGCTATTGAGTGAAGGAGTTCACACAGCACCTCCCTCTTTTGTCTAAACAAGAGAGTTCTGGGCCTAATACAAAACTGTATAAAATAAGAAAAAATATCAAGTATTGTCCAGGAAAAAGAAGGGACAAAAATCACAAAAATTAGAACTATAACCAGTACAAACAAGATAAAATAAGAAACCTATGTTAAATATTTCAATAGTTATCCTACCATAAGGAGTCTAAGTCTTATATTAAAAAGGCCTGGCTAAGTCATGAGAGGAAAGCTGCTATGACTATCCAGTCTTCAACCCCATCAAAGACCTGAGAAGGGAAATAATATTACTTGAGTAAACAGGAAGTGCAACCAAGCCACTTCCATAAGCTGAGAGAAATAACGGTAGTATGAAACCTTTAGGTGAGTAACAATCTGGTTTCTCCAAGGTCTGTGACTCAAGCGTGTGGTACTTTAGGCAGTATGATCTGTCGGGTAGCTAAGGGTAATGGAAATGCCCTTTCATGCTTAGTGGTTTATGTAACTCCATTGGATAACAACTTATTCCTGGTAGTGGAATTTTTTGTTTGCTATTTTGAGGAGTCTACTTGAAGTATTGTTCATCTATTGTAGGCAAATATATTCAAAATATAGTGTATAAAATTCACAAAGCATTAATAATTATATTGCTTCAAAAGAAAAGACATTCTTTTAAGAAGTTCAGTGTGAGTCAGGGGTGGGAAGAAACAGGAATGGGGCCAAAAAGATCAAAGTATATTATATTCATGTATGAAGTTGTTAGTAAAAATAAAAAAATGAAAAAGATAAAAATATACTGAAATATAAATTTCAATTATAGGCAAATGTACACATAAAATACAAATAGAAATAAAGACAAATATGAAACATGCTTTAATATTATAGGAAAGACGATAAGGTGGTATCTTCTTTGACTGAAGTTATTCAAGCATGAGGGATCATTTGATAAAGAATAATATGTGAAATAAACACATATTATTGTTTATTTCCTATTGTTTTCAATAGGATATATATGACAATTGAAATAATTTTAGATAAAATTATTGTCTTACTGCATGGCTTTAATGCTGAAAAATGTAGGTGTTAACTTGAAAGAAGTTAACTGGGCAGACTAAAATTCAAACAGAAAGATGAGTACACTCTGTATTTTAACAGCACACAGGTCATATGAACTGACAGACGCATTGGGTTTTCTGAGATCAGCAGTATATCATAATGTGTTTTACAAATGTCTTTGTACACAAAGAACATTTTCCAGAATAGATCATGTTTGAGCAAAAAACAAATATTAAATGAGAAATCACTGAAATAATTTTGTGTTTACAGCCACAATGAAACAAAATCAGGGATCAATTGCACCAAAATAATTCATAAACTTGTGCAAACGAATACATTTTTAAAGTAACTAATGGTTAAATGAGAAACCAATAGTAATTAAATATTTCCACAGATAATAAAAGCAAACTAAACACATGGAAGGTAAACATGGCACACAGAATGCCCAGGACAAAGGAAGAAGCCTGTGCAATCAGTTCCAGTGATGAAAGATACCTCAAATTAAGAAAGGGTGGCAAGATATCATGATAGATAAGTACAATGTAATGAATAAAGACACATCTAAAAGTGCAGGAAGAGTCATGGACAAGCCACCACTCTTAATTTCAGCATGCAAGCAAATGTTTCTGTTTTGAATTGAAACAGGGAAGTCAATTGGCTCTTCAGATATGAAACCTAGTACCAGGTCCACCATAATAAAACAAGAAGTAAAACAGAGCCTACAGACCCGAACCAAAATCCAGACCACACATGTCCCTTCTCCCCCTTAGTGAGACCAAGGTTTAGGTGTATGTGTGAAGGAGCAAGGAGTTCCTACTTTTTTATCACTCCACTTTTAAGAAACCAGAATAATCACATGCACTGAGTTCTCCAACTTTTTCTTCCCACAAGTCAGCTGAGGCTCCACTGAAGTAGTTTCTCTTGGGGAACGGACCTTGACTTAGACACTGTCATACTTTGGTGATATTTTAACACTTTTTTTCCCCACTCTTTCTGTCTGGACCCCAGTGAAGTTTGTTTTCTTTGGAGGGAAAACTTGTGAAACTGTGGGGACTCCTGGAGGGTTTCATTCCCCAGCTCTTCAGTGCCTAGTCTCCAGCAAGTCCTTAATTGCCATGTGAGTGTTCTTCATAGTTTTCCAATTAGCTATTTGCTCCAGCAGTTTTTATTTTTGGTAGCTTGTCATTCTCTTCATTTTTCTGTTTCTTCATTTCCCACAAGAATGAGGCCTCTTGACCTCAATTGTATGATGTATCCTAAAGGAGGTGTTAATTTTTACTTTACTCAGCTTTTTTTTCTTTTTTCTTGTTGTGAGCATGAGAATAAGTATTTTCAATCTCTGTCAGAAATGATCCTGAAAACCATTCTGTGAATGCATAGTTTAATATGAAAGTCCTTTCAAGTTCCATAGAACAAGGAAGACGTGTTGTGATTGTTTATAACAATCACATATTATGAGTAGCATCTAAAAAGAAATTTCAAAGTTTCAAGATTATTGGACCTAAATAAAAACATACTCAAAATAAATTTAGGGAATGAGTAGTATACAGTCTTGAACTTGGTGTTTATCAACCTTTCAAGTAAATGTCAACAGGGGAACAAAACTAATCAGTTTCATAGAGTGGAGGTTCTAGCGTGCATATGTTTGAAATTCTTGAACAGGCTCCCATGTGCCCATTTGTAAAGTTTTGGGGAATTCAAAACAGTAGTGCAAAACATATCAACCAAGAATTTGAATCTTTTAAAGCCATGAGGCTACAGGGGCTCACTGAGACAACAAAGCCTGAAAACTGAGTTCTGCAACACAAGAAGCTTTGCAATTTTGGAGGATAGTTTAAGAGAGTGAGGAGTAACCACAAGCCGTGCAGGAAGAAATCCCCTCATGTATTCCAGGCAATGTAGTTCTTTCTTTAGAAGCATCATTATCTGCCAAATGTTAACTAATATAAGGTTTAAAAATTGACTGTTATGTTTAAGTAGCAGAGACATGATAGTTTTTCTGTCCCATCTCAGGTTTTCAGTCAGAAAACTACTGAGGAGGGATTTCACATTGCTGCTTAGTTGCAGAGTTTAATAAGTCGCTTTGCTGTTTTTTTTTTCTTCTCCCTTCTTTGTAGTTTCTCACTAAGGAATTACACTTACGACCACAATCCTTTAAACACCTTTGGATTCCAAGTACTAACTTGGGGCGTCCATCTGTTGTCAGAACTCCATGGTGCTAAAGAGAAACTGGCAGAGAACTGACATCCAGAGAGGCATAGCCTGTATAAAGTACTTCTCTTCCACTTTAGCAAAAATATTACTGAAACTTTGGCAAGAAATAAAAGGGATTTTTGTATTCTGTAGCATTTGTGTTTTTTACCTCAAAATGTAAAGGGGGAAGGGGAGTTCTGCCAGTTGTGTGCCAGAGTATGAGATATCTGATAGTGCTCTGTCACTCCTGAAATCATCACCTTGCATGTCTGTGTCAAAAGGTAGGCACAGACCCTCACAGCACACATACATATACATACATGTATACATTCAAAATGTATGTTCAAAATTATATAATGTAAGCCCCTATACCTGAAGACACTATGTTCTTTGGACCCAGGACTCCGAGGACCCAAAGCTGGGTCTGTGTCTGAGCTGAAGGCTTCCTCCCTATGGACAGTCTTCATTGGTACTAGAAGACACCATGCAAACTTGCAGGGGAGGAAAGCAGCAAACAGTCCTGCCCAATTATGATGCTTATGAACCACAACCATGAGCAGTGGGGCTCATTCTATAGGCGCAGTACTGGATGTTAAACTTGGAAGCAATCAACAGCTCTCTTACTGGAGACCATTTAACAGGAAGGCTATCAGGCTGGGCGCTGGAAACCTTGTCAACTACCCAGAGCTAATGAAGTCATGAGTCCTGCAGGAAAACCTACAACTTTAACTTTCTTAAACCAGTTTGATCCCTAACTACTATTGAAGAAGGATGCTAAAAAAGAAATCCCACACTAGCTGAGACTTGAGCATAAGAAAGGGTTGTTTATTTAGGGGTAAAATCACATATCACAATCCTTTGCATGAATGAGGAACAGGAGCTGAATCATGACACCAGAAGAGAGGCCGGTTGTGCACTTTACATTGGCATTTATATTATAAAAGGCTACACCCAAGTGGGCTAGTAACTTAAAGGCTCCTGGCTGTAAGAATTCCTACAGCATCTCCCACTTTTGTTTAAATAAGAAAGTTCTAAGCCAAATACAAAATTATATACAATAAGAACAAATATCAGGTATAAAAATTAGAATTACAATTAGCATAAACAATATCAAGCAAGAAACATGTGATAAATGTTTCAATAATTATCCTATCCTAAGGAGTTTACGTCTTGTATTATAAATAACTTGGCCAGTTCATGAGAGGAAAGTAATTACAACTATCTAGTCTTCAACCCCATCGAAGACCTGAGAAGGGAAATAATATTACTTGAGTAAGCAGGAAATACAATCAAACAACTTCCAAAATGTGAAACAAATGACAGAGACAAACTGGCTACCTGGGCAATCACCCAAAGTTTCATTTTCAATGTTAGAGCAACCAACTTTGGCTAAGGCCTAGAGTAACTTACAGACCATTTTCAAAGGCAGGAAGTTTTCCAAAACTGTGTTACCCTGTCTTGGCAAGGTAAAAAGAAAAAGATTTGACAGTCTTTTTCTTTTGAATCCTGCATTTTGTCAGTGGTTGATGCATGGGCAGTTCCTTGCCCATTTTGTCAGTGGTTGATGCATGGGCAGTTCCTTGCCCAAAGGCCAATTTTGCCAAGAAGAAAACAAGCTCCCAGTGGAGTGTGTTCAGTGCTCAAATTTCTCTTGGGAATAGATCAGTGCTGCCAAAAGCAATCATGTCCCACTTCAACAGAACCCTAAGTTATTTAAATGCTATATTCTACAGCTCTTTGAAGTGGTTGAAGATTACCCATCTATGCATAATACAATCTCTATGTATCTAAACTGATTAGTCTAAGTATGACAAACATAGATGACTATTGACCTATAATTCTTAATACCTATATAACTTAAAGACTTTATATTAGAATATTAAACAATCTTTAAACAACTGCACAACAAATGAGGACAATGATCTCAAAATGTAAACAATGTATATGTATATTGATCAGAGGTAAAAATGTATATTGCAATATGATTAATATATCCTAAAATTTGTATCAGTATACAAAATGTCTTAAGCAGAGGTAAAAGCATGCATGCATACAATAAGACAAAATAACTTAGCATAGGTATACAAATATGGTGAATGAAAATAGGAACCTATTCAAAATAATTTGTTTGTATCAATATACAAGAATCTATACCAATGTAAATTGCCTATAAATAAAGCTCACAAGTATTCACTCTATTACTCACTATTATTATTAGTGTGAGTAAGCTCACACTAATATATTATCTCATCCAGTTTCCCTTCTTTTTTTTCAAAGGGATCCCTGAGCCTACATAATTTCCCTCCTGCCTACAACTTTATATTAATTATAATCAACCCCAAAATGATGTCCCTAACACTGAGGACAAACTTTGTTGGGAGAGGGGATGTCGTCTTCTAGAATTACTTCCAGCTGTCATGGGGGCGAAGTTCCTTCTATGAGATCCTTTGAAAGTAAAATAATGGTTAAGTTTCAAGATTACTGTCTTTTATATATTACTGTATAATTGTAAATAGTCTCTGAGTAATTGGTAGGGTTTTTATGAGGTTCCTATTTGGAGTTCAGGCCAGAACGTTGTAAAATGTACACCATTTTAGCTAACCAAGTTGGAACCATCTGGAGCAGCTGGTACCCAAAACAGGTCTTATAGCAGTGCTATCAGCATCATGAAATCATATCAACTAGGTGGAGTTGTTGTTGTGGGGCCCCATCTTCTTCCTGGAAACTTCAAAGATTACTGCAGGAAAATTCATTGTTCATTGATAAAAATTTAAACATTATTTATACAGATATATATATATATATTCAATGAAAAGTATAATAGATACAAAAATAGGTATGAAGACAGTAAAATTTTTTTCTAAATACTTTCTTCTTTCCTTCCCATACCATGACTCCTGACATGAGACAGAAACTCTCAATTTTTATTTTAACAACATGCTTGGGTGTAGAGAAGGACAGAGCCATTGTCCAACTCCAAAGCCAGCTTTGATTTTTAAGTGAATCATGGCTATTATTCTAGTTAATATTCAGAGATTCTTACCCATAGATGACCTGTTCTCATAAGTGATAGTTCTCTTTGCTTGGTGATCCTATCTTCTGGATAATTATCTTTCCCTCTTCAGCCATCTACATGTCCAGGGCCCCTTGAATTTCTGAAAATGAGTATTTTCCTGCAAAGACAAGAACAAAACCCTGCCCCAACCCTTATGAGGTTTCCTTACCACCTGATTGGTTGTCACCTCTGTGGATGAGCCATCCTTTCTCTTTCTCAAGAGATTTCTCTTTTTCAAACTGAATCTTTATTAATTTTCAAGGTATCCATAACTTTTCTTCTGTTGTTGAAACAAGAGCAAAACCCCTTACCCAATGTAGCACATTTCTTGGATTCCATTGTTAGCTCAACACATCCTTGAAATATATCAGCTGATTTAATTCAGAAAACTTTTCTATTATCCAGTGACTCTCTGTTGCTATTGTCCCTTTCTCATTAGCATTAAGAAAATTCAAGGTTAGTAAAGCACTATGCAATCTATTTGGGGCATTTTTTCCAATCCTTTCTGTTTTATTAACATATTTTTATAGTTCAATTTGATCTTTCTATAACTACCTGACCTGTAGGATTGTTTGATATACCTGTAATGTGTTTTATATTATAATAAGCAAAAACTGTTTCATTTTCTTAGAGACATATGCTGGACCATTATTTGTCTTTATTTGTGCAGGAATACCCATGATGTACATAATAACTTCTAATAAATGTGTGATTACTGAATCGGCCATTTCTGAGCTCAAAGCAGTTGCACATAGAAAACCTGAATAAGTATCAATGGTGTGGTGTACATATTTCAATTTTCCAAATTCTGCAAAGTAGAACACATCCATCTGCCAGATTTTATTCCTTTGAGTACCCTCTGTGTTACTTCCTGTAGATAGCAGTGTTTGGTTGTAGAAAGAGCAAGTAGGACATCTCTTTATAGTCTCCTTAGCTTGTTGACAAGTTATAGAAAACTCTTTCTTTACACCTTTGCTATTGACATGATTTTTCTTATAAAATTCTGAGGCCTACAACACACTTCCAATCAATAATCAATCAATTTTTGCATTACCATGTGCTAGAGAACCTGGTAGTCCCTTATGGTATTGGATGTGTGTTATGTATATGGGACAAAGCCTATTCCTGATTATATCTTGATCCTGTATGAATAATGAAGTCAATTCTATATCATCTGGTATAAATTCAGTGGTTTCAATATGCAGGAAAATTCTTTCTGCATATTGTGAATCAGTAACTATATTGAGAGGTTCTTTAAAATCCCTTAGTTCCAACATCCAATAAATCGATGTATCACAATAATCATATAAGCCTTGCAAAAAACAACCATAGTATTAGCAAAAAAGTTACTATAATTCTCTATGGTAATATTGTCTGCAATTATATAACTTTCAAGTTTATTGACATATTAATTAATAAAATATTTACCTTATGTTATGAGGTCTAGTTAATTGTTTGAGTTGTAGTAATCGTAATTGTCCAGCAGGTGCTGTGGTTACAGAGTCAAGACCAGCAACACAACTTGGTGCTGGGAACAGTCCTGAGCTGCTTTGGTTTTTTTGCCTTGGTGCTGGTTAAATACTGAGAATATGCTTTGCTTGACAACTTAAAAGCAATTAAATCAATTATGTACAATGAGCAAGAAGCCCATAACAAATGGGCAGGGAGAACAAACCTGAAGCTGTGCAAGTTGCCTTGAAGCAGAGAACATGGCAGTGGTGGGGGAGAGGGTGTGAGTGAGCTTAGGAAATTTTCAAGTTGCCACATGCACTTAGCTCTGCTGTGGTGGGAGTTTTACAAAAAATGCTCAGTAGGCAAAAGCAAGCAAAGGGGCAGGGATGTGAGACTTTCTGGGTTGTAGACCAGTTAAGCCTTTAAGCCAGTATACCCAGTAGGTGTGGAGTTCAAATCCACATGGCACATCAGATGAAGAAGTATGCAAAAAAGAAATCCCACACTAGCTCAGAATTGAGTATAGTAAAGGGTTATTTATTTAGGGGTAGACTCACAGATCACAATCCTCTGCAAGAATGGGGAACAGGAACTGAATCATGCCACAGGAAGGGAGGCCAGGCACATGCTTTACATCAGCATTTATAGTATAAGAGGCAACGCCCAAGTGGGTGAGTAACTTAAAGGCTACTGGCTGTAGAAATTCCTACAGCATACAATCGACATGTTTGTTTTTAAACTGTCAGATAAATATAGTTCTCACCCCTCAACAAAGAAACTTCTTTTTCTAACAGAATAAGGTTATTATAGAAAACCACAACCAATAAAATGCAGAATTTTGTAGTCCCATTTGAACTCATACATCTGCTGCACAATCTCTGTGCCTAATATTCTGGGATCATTATGGAAGTTAGGGAAGAAAGATTTTAAGAGATGAGAAAATATTGAGTTTTTGTGACATTGTTTCTCCTAGGAATGAAAGAACTACACTCGCAAAGTCTCAGCGACACAACTGCCTGGAACTGAGCTAACATGCATGAAGGAAAGTTAAGCTGGTCTTACTCTGACCCAAGAACTACACGGAACAGGAATTCTGAGAGCAGGACAAATATTCTTTATCAGGGAAGAGCACACCAGTTGGTTATCGAATACCAAGTGGTCAGTCTTGGGAACATACATATCATTTCAGCAGCAAGATCCAGACTGAGCTGGATCTTTTCTTTTCTCTTATGCAATTCACAATTCAATATAATTACAATTTACTTCTGTCCACAATTTTGCCAAGAAAATCACTGTTAAGTCCAAAGCTGTTTCCCAAAACAGCAGTGCTATTGACAATGTCTTGAATTGCAGTGGGCTCAGCCCAGGCTGGGCTCTGACTAAGTAAACATAAGGATTGTTAGCATAACAAACAAAAGCTCAATCAACCTCCTCAGAAACCATGTGACACAGCAATCTATTTGTCAGGAAAAGGCACTATTTCCCTTATGTGCCCCCTACAGCCAACTGCATCCAAGGATATCTAGTTCCCAATGAACTCAAGCAAAGCTGTAACAGATCTGAGGCCACATGCTAGCTCCCCAGCTATCCTAACTCACACACACCCTTAGATGCCCTTGATCCCAGCCCCTTCCTGTCATTTTAAAAGTGGCAAGGCTTCTTTTCCTTTTGTGCTATTTTATCTATACCCTGAGGGACAATCTTGGCAGTCTGATTCCTGAATAAACTTTCTTTCTACCCACAGAGTAGCCTAGTTCAGTGGTTTCACTGAGTCCTCTCTTACAATTACAATGTAAGTTACCTGTGATTGTAATTTTACTATGCTTATCAAATGTTACACTTATCCTTCATCACTTAAAATAATAGGAAGAAAATATTTTTATTGTCTGGATTTATCCATTTGCATGCAAATTTAAAGACGACATTATTTTTTGCTGCTATGTGGTACTCCATTGTGTAAATGTACCACATTTTATCTATTCTTCCTATTGTCCTAACTAAAAGTCTTCCACAGAAGGCATCTAGTATTATCACTATTATTTATTGAGAGGCATCTAGGCTGTTTTCAGGTTCTAGCTATTACAAATAATGCTGCTACAAACATAGTTGAACACATATCCTTGTGGTATGATTGAGCATCCTTTGGGTATATACTCAACAACAGTATTGTTGGTTCTTGAGGTAGATTGTTTCCTAAGTTTTTGAGAAGTTACCATACTGATTTCCAAAGAAGCTGTACAACTTTGCACTCCTACCAGCAATGGAGGAATATTCCCTTTACCCGACATCCTCTCCAGAATAAGTTGTCATATTGAGTTAGGTAACCCAGACCCAGGAAGACAAATATGTACTCACTAATAAGTGGCTTCTAGGCATAAAGAAAAAAGAAAAAAAAACCCTGCAATTCACAATCTCAGACAACCTAGACTACAAAGAGGATCCTAAGAGAGATGTACATGGATCTTCATAGGAAGGATAAAATGACAAGATCTGAGTAAACTGGGAGTATGTGTGTGGGGGGGTCAAGGGATATGGTAGAAGGGATGGGAGAGGAAAGGAGGTATTTTCTCTTGGTGGCAAAATCATTGAACAAGATGAAAAGAGCAGGGGTTCCGAGATAGTTTGAACTTCCGTAGTCAATTGAGTCATCTAGGAGCTTTAATCAGTGTGGGAAAGACATGCACACATTTCAGCAGAATTTTCCTAACTAAAAGTCTTCCACAGAGGGCGTCTGGTATCTGGTAAATCTGCTTGTACTCTACAGGGTATCCTGAGAGTTAGATAACTTGAGTAGACAGGCTACAGACAAAACTTCATCTTGTAGGTTGTGCATAGTGACAAGTATTGAACTAGAAAGTAAATTGACAAATCAACAAACCAAAATGCAGTTATAGCTTAACCATACTTATGATCAAGAAGACCAATTAGGGGTGAGAGGTGTTTTTTGAAATATATCTAATGAAGAATCAGAACAAAATTTTCACTAACACATATGATAGCCTTAAAGGATCTGTTATAACAACCCAAGTATGAAATTAATGAGATAAACTGGGCAATGGGTGAGGGTAAAAGGGTTTTGAATAGATAAGGACATACTTCAAAGAGAATAAAGATACCACAGAATAATTAAAGTTCACCTTATGTGCTATTAAAAAGAAAGTGTAAAGTCTTATGATATTAATAGGATAGGTAATATAAAGGATGAGCTGAAATCCACCCTGTCTTTCAGATAAAATGATCCTGAAAAAGCATATTGGAAAGGAAGATGAGGTTACAGGAAAATACAATGTAATGAGTATATTTAATTGATGTGTCTTCGAGGCCTGGATGAAGTGACAGTAACATTTGCTAGATGTTTTACTTGTATTAATAGTTAAAAATTTTTAAATTAAAACACTTTATTTTTTTTAGTCTATCTTTTCTATTTCCAAGTGTTATAAATGATGTTATGTTATTTATGTTATTTATTTTACTTTCTCCAAATAGTAAATTTTCCAATATTGTATAATTTATTGATCAGTTTTGTTTTGCTAAGGGTTACTTAACTTTTATACATTTAAATTTTATGACATATTATTTCAGCTTAAAAATGTTTTCCATGGTCTTAATACTTTTATTTAGAAATTCATAACAATCTATTGAGAATAGTTTACTAACAAATAAACTATCTTGTTTTTTCAAATTATTATTATAGCTAACTGACTAAACTGAATACCTGTGTTCATGTTCTCATGGATGTACTCAGATAAATAGCAGTTTCTATTTTGCTAAGTATAGTAGGAGGTTGCTCATTTGTTCCCAGCTGTGTAGACCCAAAATAATCACACAGAAACTGTATTAATTAAATCACTGCTTGGTCTATTTGTTCTAGCTTCTTATTGGCTAGCTATAACATCGTAATTTAACCTATTTCTATTAATCTGTGTATCATTATGTGTCTGTGCTTACCCACAAGTTTCCAGCTTGTCTGTCCCCTGCAGTGGCTACATGATGTCATCTCCACCTTCTTTCTTCCAGCATTCAGTTTTGTTTTCCCTACCTAGCTCTACTCTGCCCTATCACAGACCAAGACAGCTTCTTTATTCACTGTTCAATAAAAGCAACACATATACAGAAGGACTTTCCACACTAGTGATGGGGAGCCTTCCTCAGCCAATGGCCTTTGAGATGCTGAATCATGTTGGGCGTGGCTTGGGCACCAAAAAAAGTACACTCACACACCCACACTCTCTCTCTTCTCTCACCTGACTGCTGAATTTGGTTCCTGTTGCTCACTTGTGCAGAGGACTGTAATCTGTGAGTCCCCCTAAATAAAATCCCTTCATTATACTGAAGTTTGAGCTATTGTAGGACTATTTTATTTGTGTTCTCCTACATCTGGCACCCAATGTGGGACATGAGCCCACACCTACAAGGACCAGGATGCTTTCTGAGCATAGAGAAAAATGACTTGTGAGGAGTCATATGGTATGGGAAAAAACTTAGGATACCTATTTTTGTCTCTATCATATCATTCATTGAATATTTGTCCACATACATAATGTTCAAGTTTTTCATAATGAACAATAAATTTTTTACAGCTATCTTTTAAGTTTCTTGGAATTAGATGGGGTCCCACAACAGTGACTCCACCTGGTTATTATGATGTCATGGTGCTGAAAGCACTACTTTAAGACCAATTTTGGGTAGCAGCTGCTCAAGATGGCTCCAAATTGCCTATAAATAATAGCTCACAAGTATTCACTCTATTATTCACTATTATTATTAGTGTGAGTAAGCTCACACTGATCTATTATCCTTTCCAATTTCCCTTTTTATAAAGAGGTCCCTGAGCCTACATAATTTCCACCCCAACCCCCAACTGAAATGGCTGAAATGGTATACCTTTACAATGCCCTGGCCAGAACTTCAAATAAGAACTTCAGAAAAGCCATCTTGACCACTCAGAGACTATTTGCAATTGTACCAGACAGTAATCTTAAAACTTAACCATCATTTTAGTTTTACAGGATCCCATAGAAAGAACGTCACCCCCATGACAGCTGGAAGTAATTCTCGAAGTTGACTTTCCCTCTCCCAACAAAGTTTGTCCTCATGGTTAGGGGCATCAATTAGGGGTTAATTATAAATGGTATAAGGTTGGGGGTTGGGGTGGAAATTATGTAGGCTCAGGGACCTCTTTATAAAAAGGGAAATTGGATAGGATAATAGATTAGTGTGAGCTTACTCACACTAATAATAATAGTGAATAATAGAGTGAATACTTGGGAGCTATTATTTATAGGCAATTTCCATTGGTATAGATTCTTATATATTGATACAAATTCAAATTATATTGAATATGCCCATTTTCTGTTTACAATATTTGTATACCTAGGGAAAGTTATTTTGTGATTTTGTATGCATGTATGTTTGTGCCTCAACTTAATGCATCTTGTATATAGATACAATTTCATGATATATTTATCATATTACACTATTCATTTATACCTCTGATCAAGATACTTATACATTGTTTACATTTTGAGGTCATTGGCCTCATTTGCTGCACGGTTTTTTAAAGACTGCTTGATATTCTAATATAAAGTCTTAGTCTTTAAGCTGTACAGGTAATAAGTATTATAGGTCAATAGTTGGTCATCTACGTTTGCCATACTTATAGCCAGACTAATCAGGTTCTTTACATACATATGGATTGTATTCTGCATAGATAGGTAATCTCCAACAACTTCAAATAGCTGTAGAATATGGCATTTAAATAACTTAGGGTTCTGTTGACTTGAGACATGATTGCTCCTGGAATTACCATTCTATTCCTGAGATAATGTTGGCCACCAAAGACAATACACTTGGAGCTTGTTTTCTTCTTGACAAAACTGGCCTTTCAGCAAAGAACTGCACATGCCTCAACCACTGACAAAATTCATGGTATCTGGACTGGATAAGCAGGATACAAGTAAAAAGACTGCCAAACCTTGCCAAGACAGGGTAACACAGTTTGAAATGTTCTTGCCTCTGAAAATTATCTGTCAGACACTCTAGGACTTAGCCAAAGTTGGTTGCTCCAATATTGCTGATGAGACTTTGGGTGATTGCCCATGTAGCCAGTTGGCTCTGTTATTTATTGCACATTTTAGAAGTTGCTTGATTGCACTTCCTATCTACTCAAGTAATATTAATTCGATGGTGTTGAAGACTACACAATCTTAGTGACTTTCCTTTCCTGACTTTTCCAAGCCATTTCTAATACAAGTCTTAAACTCCTTAGTATAGAATAATTATTATAGCTTTTATATATGTTTCCTGCTTAATATTGTTTATGCTGATTGTAATTCTAATTTTCATACTTGATATCTTTTCTTATTGTATATAGTTTATATTGGGCTTGGAACTCTTTTTTTTTTTTTTTTAGACAAAAGGGGTAGGTGCTTGGGAACCTCCTTCAACCAATGGCCTTTAAAATACTGGACCAGGTTGGGCGTGGCTTGGGTATCAAAAATTTGTGTGCTCGCATGCCTGTTCTCTCTCTCTCTCTCTCTCTCTCTCTCTCTCTCTCTCTCTTTCTCTCCTCTGACTTGTCTGACTGCTGAATTTGGTTCCTGTTGCCCACTCATGCAGAAGACTGTGATCTATGAGTCCTCCCTAAATAAATAACCCTTCACTATACTCAATTATAAGCTAGTGTGGGATTATTTTATTTGTGTTTTCCTACAACTGAGATTTCTTAGCTTATCAGAAACAGCAGAAGTTATAGGGATTATTAAATAATAAAGTATGCATCCTTATGCTGATTTAAACTTCCCTGAAATGTATTCAATCATAAAAAAATTCTTCATGAAAATTTTATATTTTTTATGTTTTAAGAGTAATATTTATTTGATATTTATTTATATATGTATATATTTATATACACATTGTATATATGTATTTTTATATATGCATATGTATACATTTATTATGTATTTATGGTTATATTTATTTGATTAATCATTTTATATATACTTATATATTTAATTTTGTGCATTTTATTCTTGCAAAAAGTCGACACTTAACATTTGTCACTGATATACCTCTCCAGAGATCTTCAGTTCTTAATACTAAAGAAATTAATGATGGTTATGTATGTTTAAATCCTTCCTGAAATGCAGGATTGGGTGTATCTTTTTCTGATCTTGTTGTAGTGTATTTTTCTAATATTATTTCTAATTATTTGTTTTTCTTTTTGTTGTTTTTAGACAAGAGTTTACTATGTAGCCCACATGATTTAATTTATAATGTCTAGTCCAGACTAGTCTCCAATGTCTGCCACAACCTCCTGAATACTGATTTCACCTGGATGCTCTGAGAACCCAGTTTGATTAAAAATTCTTAATACCACATTCTCTTGACATATAAGATGGATGCAAGTTTGCTGTGCTTATAAATGCCTATTTCTTGTCACAACTGGGTACTCATATATTTTCCATTCAGAGGAGAAGAATGCGAAAAATCGCAGTGACTAAATGGGTATCTTCAATCAAGGTTTAATTTAAGAAGTTATTCTTCATTTCGTGATAATGGAATTTTTAATCTTCTTCCTAGTAAATTGCGCTTATTAAACTTATTTCAGAAGGTTAACTGAAGGGGGGCTCACTTCTGCAATTTTGAGATGGATATCTTCCTATAAGTCTTAAGATGTGATGTACCTCCTTAATCAATATAGTCCACTGCAGGAGTACAGTGACACCCTGACAATAGCCAATGGGCTGCAGAATATATTGAAATACCTGAGAGTAGCAAGTATCCAGCTTCATTGTGTGGAGGCTGTGAGAAATGTTGCATCCACTCCTGCTATGGCTGTTATCACACATAGTTGAGCCTCAGTTACCTGCTTGTAATGACTTGGTAATAAGAGAATCTTTACATGACAAATGAATATCCATGTAGCATATTCTATGGTAGTTTTTGAATTATCAGTTATATTCAAAAAGGAGAGGATGTGATCAGGAGACTAACCTGATGTTTCTTATGGATGAAGGTGGTAAAGAAACAATTGATAGAAACTATGTCTTTTTGTTCTTGTTGTTTTTGCTTTCTTACCCATGATCTATTGAAATGTGGTGGGATAATTCTTCTGTATGTTGTGAATATGTGTTTTTCTCATTGCTTAATATAGAAACTGATTTGGCTTACACAAAGGCAGAAGAAAGCTAGGTAGAAAAACCAAATGAGATACAGGGAGAAAGAAGGGCCAGTGAGGGAGAGACAGGAGACAGCCACCCAAGAATCAAGAGACCAACAGACTGATAAAGTCACAGCCACATGACAATACATAGATGAATAGAAATGGGTTAATTGAAATGTAAGAGCTAGTTAGTAATAAGCCTCAACTATAGGCCAAACATACTGTATTTAATATGAAGCCTCTGAGTGATTATTTAGAAGTGCTGTGGAACAGGGCAGGATAATGAAGCCTCCGTTTACACTGAACCTGGTTAACCTCTTTCTAAGTAACCATTTTTTCTCCTAAATTACAAGATCAATTGGTAATCATAGGTTGTTTCTATTCCTAGTAGCCCTCTTGCAATTCAAAAATTTTCAAATCATGGATAGAGTGAAAGAATGAAGGAGGAGAGAATAGGCTAGGAATGTACTTCCCCTAAACATCTACATCACCAAAAAAGTCCCACGTCAGCGTGGGTGACTATCACTCAAGATCTGTATAAATGAAAGAACAAGTTCAGTCAATCTTTCACCTATATACCTGCATACCTCATAAGATTGTATTTAGGGAGTTAACAATTTTTTATAAGTAACTTCTCACATATGCACCTGTAATTAATTTCAATTAAGTCTATTGATTGACAAAGTTAACAAAGATGTGATTTCTTCATTTGTTGTGTCCTATCTAAGAATAGACATAGTTTCATATTGAGTATGTATACATAGTACATACTCAAGCAAACTAAAGCAGCTTAAAGTCTACGTCTCCATCCCATGCCTTATTGAGACTTACCCCAATCCTTCCCTACTTTGTTTATTCCATAAAATATTTTATCATTCTTCATCTTGGGTTTGTGAGTTTTTGATAACTAAGGAAAAGCGCCCTTCTTACTACATTATTTTCACTAACTATAATATTTACTGATATTTCTACACTGCTGTTATCTCTGTCTTTGGCTGTCTAGGTGGCCAATGATGTGTTCTATTTTCAAGTGTATCCACTTTAACAGGAAGTGATTGATATGTGCCCTATGTCAGAGCTGATTGAATCCACAAAATTTGATTTTCTAACTTTATTTCCAGCTCTGCAGTCTTGAAATCTCTTTAACTATCACAACATTTAAATGGTTTCCATTAAAAATGTCAGTCTTGTACTTCTGCCTATACAAAGTAAAATTCAAATTTTATTATTTTCTTCTTCTCACACCATGGATTGTTATTAAATATGGAATAGTACTAAACTTATTTTTTTTGTCATTCAAACTCTATCTGCTTCTTTCTTCATATCTGTGAAACCCCTTGAGTATCACTCGCTCCTCCTGCCTTGTGTAGCATACCTACTAAATTGCCTCAGGGGCCCTGGGTTCTACAGTCTTCTCTACTGTTTTTCTTTTGTAAACATTGTGTTTCAGTCTAAAAATAATCTTACATTCTGTTAAACAACAGGCTTCTAGAGATAACACATTTTTTTCTTGAGAACTAGTTTGAACACTTTTGTTCTCTATGAGCTGTTCTTTCTTATTTAATTTCTCTCATTTCAAGTAAGATTGATTATCCTTACTTTGATGTGGATCATGGGTAAATCAAATATTATCATATTGCAAGGTTGAAAAATCCTTCTAAAATATTTGATATTAGGACATCTTGGCTCTGTGGTTTGTTATAGTAAATGCCAGATGTTAGAGTTTTAAGCCACAAAAACATATTATTCATAGTTACAGATCTTCCAATATCCAGGATCAAATCATTGAGTGATTAGCTTTCTAGGAACATGTCAATCATCTTTCATACACAAAATTTTTTGTCTTAAATTTATTCATTTGAAAGGGTTGGTTAGCTCACAAGTCTGTTTTGTGAGTACAGTAGTCCATATCAAGTAAGTTCTACCTCCATAATTTACCCACCCTAAGTGCTATCCTTAAGTAGCATATCACTGAACATTATGTTTCAACATAAAATTAGTGAGGGACTGTTGCATGGCACTGTTTCTAGGTTCATGTGAACACAAAACTTCTCATCTCAGATATGGGACAGGCCACAGACTAAAGTAACAGTAGTCACAATGTCCAACTTGTTGAACCATTGAGTTTTGGAGGTCCTTACAGGAGCAGGGCAGAATCAAAGACAGGTCTAGCACTTAAAAGACCATCTCAGCATGTACCATGGCTCACAAAACTATAACCTGGGAGTTCTATCCCTGAAATAGAGGTAGTTGAAAGTGTCAGAGACTCTTATTTAGGCAGCTTGGCTTGTCTGAGTCTCCTCAGGTGTCCGCCATGTTTATGTAACATCAGAGAGGGAGGAGCTGGATCATCTGGTCAGCTTCAGAGACTTACTAGGTTTAATGAATTGCTATTTCCGAGTCCTAGAAAAACTTTCTTTAAGAATTTCTTGACTCTTTTGTAACCTGAATTTACAGGAGTAAACAAAGGATGAAAATTCAAAACAACCCTACCAGCAAGAGCAGACTTTATTTAACTTTAGAGGAACATCTCAAGATCCAGTGACAATCAAGGGCAACAGGATCTCTGTGAGGATTTGTACCTAAGGCTAAGGAGTTGGTGGCAGAATCTCACTGGGCAGTATGAGAAAAATGATGTGGGATGCCCCTCTGTATGCTGTGAATACGCTTTATTAGCATTGGTTAATAAAGAAGCTGCTTTGTCCTATGGCAAGTCAGAGTATAGCTAGGTGGGAAAACTAAACTGAATGCAGGGAGAAAGAAGGTGGAGTCACGCAGATACCATGTAGCTGCAGAAGGAGAAAGATACTGTGTAGCCACCCAAGAAGCAAGAGGGAAAAAAACCACAAGCCTTATGGTAAAATATAAAATAATAGAAATGGATAAATTTAAGATGTAAGAGTTATCTAGGACTATGCCTGAATGGTTGGCCAAACAGTGTTGTAATTAATATAGTATTGTGTGATTATTTGGGTCTGGGTGGTTATAAAAGGAAAGCACAATCTTCATTTACAAATGACACCCAAACATTTGGCAAAAATTTCCACATAAAGCCCGAGAAAGCATTAAAAAAGAGGATTCTAGACAAATAAGAGCAGAGTCAAGTGCAACTTCTTGGTATCCATCTTTTCTCTGGTAGATTCTGTTTACTGATGGCAAGCAGAGGTGCAGCTCCTTGAAAAGAAGCTTCCTGACTTAGTGTTAGTGGCAAAATCATTGCAGCTCTTTTAAGAGGCCCTGCCACCAAACACTTAAATGGTGTTTATGAGCAACTGGGAGCATGCTTCTTGGTGGTTGCATGGACCTAGATACTACACAGAGTTATGAAAAAAATGTGGCTCCTGCCAGTACTTCTGCCATGAAGCTAGACTCTCAGGAACCCAAGGAATGGGATGGAGCCAGCATCTAAAGGCACATCTTTAATCCTAGACATGCAAATTAGTAAATTAGTCTCATGTGTTCAGTAAAAGATAGAGAAATACAGTAAAGACAGATTCATATGAATAAAACCCTCTTGGGAGAGATAAGAAAAAGAATATAGAAAGTCATTAAAAAAGAAATAGAGTGGTTGGGCATGGTGTCACGTGCCTTTAATCCCAGGACTTGGGAGGCAGAGGCAGGAAGATCTCTATGAGTTCGAGGCCAGCCTGGTCTACAGAGTGAGTTCCAGGATAGTCAAAGGTACACAGAAAAATCCTGTCTCAAAACCCCAAAAATTAAAAAATAAAAATAAAAGAAATAGAGTTTTAAAAAGCATTGGAAGATGGAAAATAGACAAAGAATCTGGATACATATTTTTGTGTTGTGTTTGGATTGTTTGAGGAGCAAAAGTTGCTAAAAGGCATTTGATTATAAATGTTGCTGGATTAATCCAACCTATATTTTGAAAATGCTTTGACTTCAAAATTTAAGTCAAAATATATGTTACTTTAGAGAAGATGTTTTGCTTTTCTTTCCATAGGAAATGAGAGGCTGTGGATTCATTCTTGCTTAAGAAAAATCAGGTTTGACCAAGGAAGATCCCTTGAAAAATCTCTAATGGGAATAGTTGGCCCAGATGATCCAACATTTCAGAACACCTTTGTTGCAGTTTTCTCTGAATTATACATCCAGGCTAGCCTCAAGATTGCCTGCTTATATGATCCAGCCTCATAGCATACTGAGCTGACCATAACTCTAAACTTTCCTTGGGTTTCCATAAGATTATCAGCTCCCCCAATCAGAAGAAAGTAGTCTAGAAAACTATGCCCACATTCGAAAAAATAAAAAGATTATGGATGTTTGTCTTGGTTTAGTGTGTTGGTTACAAGTTATTATGGACAATGGTAAGGAAAAAAGCTAAACAATGGAGATTAGATTCAGGTATGGTTTTGAAAAGAAAATAGGGAAATGCTGTAGAATAATGCTCTTGTATTCTGTAAAGATTTGTTACTCATATTGTTTTAATATATTTCTGATCAGCCAGTAGCCAGGCAGGAAGTATAAGTGGGATAACCAGACCAAGAGAATTCTGGGAAGAGGAAAGGAAAGACAAAATCACCTGCTAGAAGCAGAGGAAGCAAGATGAGAAAGCCTCACTGAGAAAAGTTACCAAGTCACGTGGCTAAACATAGACAAGAATTATGGGATAGTTAAGTTGTAAGAGCTAGTTAATAATAATCCTGGCCTAACAGGCCAAATAATTTATAATTAATAGAAGCCTCTGTGTGTTTCTTTGGTACTGAATGACTGAGGGACTGCGAGGGGCAGAAACTTCCATCTACAGGGAAGTAAGGTTTTTTTTTTTTTGATGTTTTGTTATTTGAAACTACAGGAGGAAGGAGGTGAAAGTCTACTGTCTCTTTCTGTAAATGCTGGGTGTCTGAGATTGGGGTCACTGGCTCCTCTTTTGCAATATCTGGTAATTTTATAACCAGCTGACTTCATGGAACTTTTAAGGCCACATGGAAGCTGTTTAAGGCCACAGCTTAAAGAGAAAAAGGAATTTTCCTTTAATCCTTCCAGAGTTTGACAACTGATTCCCCAACCCTTATGATTTCCTTAGAGCCCATTCTTCTCCTAATAAACAGGTCTTTATGAATCCCAATTGTGACAGTTTGAATGAGAATTGTCTCCCACAGTTTCATGTAATGGACCACTTGATCCCCAGCTGGTGGCATTGTTTAGGGGTGTTATGGAAACTTGATGGAGGATGTATGCCACAGAGGATAGTATTTGAAGGTTTACAGCTTTGCTCCACTTTGTGCTCTCTCTCTCTGCTTCCTGTATATGGATAGAAATGTGATGTCTGTTCTGAAACAAACTCTGTTTGTTCTCTGTGCTTGCTTCCAAGCTTCGCCCATCTCCAACCTGATCATTGTGAACTCTTCCTCTGTAACTGTTGGCCAAAGAAACACTCCCTTCTTTGCTGTGGGACAGTGGTTTGTACCCTGTCAATTGTATTTTAATAAAACACTGATTGGCCAGTAGCCAGGCAGGAAGTATAGGCAGGACAACTAAGCAGGAAGTAGAGGCAGGGCAATGAGAACAGGAGAATTCTGGGACTAGAAAAGCTCAGTCTGCAGTTATTACCCAGACACAGAGGAAGCAAGATGAGAATGCCTCACTGATAAAAGGTACCAGGCCACATGGCTAACACAGACAAGAATTATGGACTGAGATAAATTATAAGAATTAATTAATAAAAAGACTGTGCTACTGGGTCAATCAGTTTATAATAATGTGGACCTTTGTGATTTCTTTGAGACTTACCAGCTGCAGGAACTGGGTGGGACAGGGATCAGGTGGGACAGAAAACCCCTGTCAACACTTCATGTTTTTTAAAAAAGAATTTCTGGAGTCTTAAGGGGCCTTTATTTAGAAATTCTGACTCCTAAGAAGCTTTCACTCAGGACAGAAAATGTCGACTTAGCGTGAACACTCAAACAACGTTGAGAAGGAGAATCAGTCCTTCTCAAAGACAATACTGATCACACAATTAGACTTTTTTAAACATAATTTTTTTACTGATTCTTTGGGAATTTCACAACATGCACCACAATCCCACTCATTTCCAAGTCCCTCCAAATCAAACCTTCACCCTTGTAGTGCCCCCCTCCCCACAAAGAAAATCTAAAAAAGAAATAATAAAGATAAAAATTAAAAAGATAGAAGTGTGGAGATATTTTGTTGTGCTATAACAAATAAAGCTTGCCTGAGGATCAGGGTGTGGAGTGAACCACTAGATAGCCATAGAGGCCAGGCAGTGTGGCACACACCTTTAATCCCAGCACTTGTCAGATGGATCTCATTGAGTTCAAGGCCACTCTGTACTATACTAGATTGATCCAGTCTCAAAGAGAAACAGAGTCAGGGGATGGTGGCTCACACCTTTAATCCAAGTACTTGGGAGTCACAGGCCTTTATTCCTAACACTAGGGATGTGGAGACAGGTGGAGACATGGCTGGGTGGAGAAAGGAATATTAAACAGGAAAAGGCAGGAACTAATGGCATTCAGTCTGAGGACTTTTAGTTGCAGGATACCCTATTCAGTTTGAGGATTTCATATAGGTAAGAATTAATGGCTGGCCACTCTGCTTCTCTGATTTTTCAACTTTCAACCCCTAATATCGAACTCTGTGTTTTTATAATTAAGACCAATTAGAAATTGCACAACAGAGAAGTAAGACTATTAATTAAAACAAACAAAAAAGAAACAAGCAAAGCAAACAGCAAAGAAACAAAAAACCCATGTCCCTTCTCTCTTTCCCGCTCTCCAATGTCTTTTCTTCATTCAACTTAGTGATATTGGGAGCTGCATTGTATCATTCAGTAAATTTTTCTGTTCAAACAGCCTTGCTTGCAAGTGTTCATTGTGTAATGAGCTGTTGGTCACATTCAAGGCCTCTGGCTTCTGGCACACCAGCGATACTGGACCTTTACTGAAACTCCTCTCAGATATCCTGCTGTTGCCTGGCATCATGAGTCATGGAGAATCTGAACTATAGTTTCGCAGGGCCAGTCCCTTCATGTGCTCCAGCAGCTGATAGATAAGGTAGATGCTGGGAAGTGTCAAGTCAAAGTGCTGGATGTGTGTCTGGGTGGTAACTGACTTGGTCTGTCTGACCTAGCCTCTGGAACCACCACCTTCAGGTGAGGGGTAGGGCCAGGTTTACTGTGTGTGTGTGTGTGTGTGTGTGTGTGTGTGTGTTTGTTTGTGTGTGTGTGTGTGTGTATGAGATACTCTTCTATTAGGGACAGGACCAGCTCTCCAGTATCCTGGTCATTAGGTCCATTATCTCAGGGCTAGTAAGGGGGAGGCATGTCAGCTCAGTATGGCCCTCATACTTTAGTATGTGGTTCAACACATGGTTCACATGGGTCCCTATGGTAACCTGTCAATAGACACCAACACAGACCCCAGCTATGGCACAATTGTGGACCTAGACATGGCCATTAGCAGCAACTTGGGCTTGGATGTCACCATGGCTCTGGGTGGCAGTCTAGGCCTCTCAGATCATCATAGGTCCAGCATGGTTTTTTGGACTCCAGTATAACCCTAAGTGGTTGCCAAGAACCTGGGAAGTTGCATGGTCTCCAATAATAAAGAGGAGCCACAGACCTCAACAAAGACCCACAGACCCAGACATTGCCTTACACTTTAAAACTTTGCTACATATAAATTACCTGGTTGATTATCAGAATGCTTGTTGATTTCAACTGGATTCCATTGAGGATATAATCATTTTACCATCACTACTAAGATAAAATATCACCTGTTTTTCTTTGATCTACCAGCATTATAGCTGAGATTTAAGAAATTTAGTAATTTAATACAAATTATTCTCCCCATATTTTATGTTTATTTTTTCTAGTTTTTTTGACAATTTCAGAGAAAATTACAACAGAGAAAAGAAAGTGGAATTTGAACTGACATAAGAATGATTTTGCCTCAAAGTCATCAAAACCTTAGGACATTTTCATCTTTATAATTCCTCAACACTGGCTGGCTTTCTGCCTTATTTAGATACCTGCAGCCATTTATGAAAATGTGTTCTTCAGTATATGCATAAAGCTCTTCTAAATCAAAATTTTATTTAAAAACTTCAAAACTAGAATAGCGCAGTGAGAGTAGCCAAAGTTTCTATGTCTATACATCACATTGGACTTGTGTATAGTTTGGATGTTTTTAAAGGTGTTGATATTCTTAATTGTTTCCCCTGTGTCAGTGTGTATGTGAAAAGTTTCTTTCAGTCTTTCATATCATAGGCGTTAACGTTGATAACTTTCCTTATTGTGTCACATTGTTCTGCACCCCATCCCTCTGTCTTCTTGGTTGTGTTTTTACCTAATCTGCTTGCTAAAGACCAATACACATTTCTTCTCATTGAGTTTATTTTAGGTTTTTTCCTCTCTTCTTTTCAACAAAAAAATTTCTAAGAAAAGTTTAAACTAAAGATATGACTCCAGTGTCCTTAAGCCCTTTAGATTAACATCTCATAGCTTGTCTTATCTTTAAGATTTTTCTTTCTTTCTTTCTTTCTTTCTTTCTTTCTTTCTTTCTTTCTTTCTTCCTTTCTTCCTTTCTTCCTTCCTTCCTTCCCTTCCTTCCTTCTTTCCTTCTTTCTTTTTAAAAGATAAACATTGTAGCCAGGCAGTTGAAGAACACATCTTTAATCCCAACACTTGGGAGGCAGAAGCTGGCAGATCTCTCTAGTTCAAGGCCAGCCTGGTCTACAGGACAAGTTCCAGACCAGTTAGGGCTACACATAGAAAAACTGGTTTGAAAAACCAAATTAAAAAAAAAAAAAGACACTATTTCTCAACTTGTGGAGTATTTTTCCATGTTTCAAAACCTGCTTGAGGTGATCATTAGTTTTTTACACTTCTTTGCATTGTTCTCAGGATAAACACAGTCTATTGTTCTATATCACTTTCATCATGTACATTATCATACAGTTGTTTTTCTTCCTAGTTATTCATTCTTTCCAGAAATGGATAGGATTTAGATTTAATTATTTTTGGATATCTGTGTGTGTGTGTGTGTGTGTGTGCATGCGTGCATTCACTTGTGGTTGGGTATTTTTCCTATGGATGTGTGGAGTCCAGACATCAATGTTGGATGTCTTCCTCTATCACTCCCCACCTTCTTTTTTCTTTTTCTTTTTTTTCATATTCTTTTACTTTTCATTCAAAAATTTACACTTCCTCCCCTTCTCCCAGTCCCCTCCTGCTCCCCCACTACCCCTCCTCCCTCTTCCTGCTTTCTTAAGAGGGGACAGGGTACCCTGCCCTGTGGGAAGCCCAAGGCCCTCCCCTCTCCATCCTGGCCTAGGAAGGTGTGCATCCATATAGACTAGGTTCCCAAAAAGCCAATATATGCAGAAGAGATAGGTCCCAGTGGCATTATCATTGGCTTCTCAGTTAGCCCCCATTGGCAGCCACATTCAGAGATTCCGGTTTGATCATATGCTCATTCAGTCCTGGTCCAGCTGGATTTGGTGAGCTCCCATTAGATCAGGAACACTGTCTCAGTTGGTGGAACAGCCACTCGCGGTCCTGACTTCCTTCTTCATGTTCTCCCACCTTCTGCTCTTCGCCTGGACCTTGGGAGCTCAGTCCATTGTTCTGATGTGAATGTCGATCTCTGTCTCTATCTTGTATCCTGCCACATCACTGAAGGTACCTATCAGCTGTAGAAGTTCTTTGGTAGAGTTTTTGGGGTCACTTATGTACACTAACCTATCATCTGCAAATAACAAAAGTTTTGTTTTACTTCTTCCTTTCCAATTCGAATCCCCATGATCTCCTTATTTTGTTTTATAGCTATTGCTAGAACTTCAAGCACTATATTAAAAAGATATGAGGAGAGTGAACAGCCTTGTCTTGTTCCTGATTTTAGTGGAATCGCTTTGAGTTTCTCTCCACTTAATTTGATGTTAGCTGTTGGCTTGCTGTATATTGCTTTTATTATATTTAGATATGAACCTTGTATCCCTAATCTCTGCAAGACCTTTATCATAAAGGGGTGTTGAATTTTGTCAAATGCTTTTTCAACATCTAATGAAATGATCATGTTTTTTTCTTTCAGTTTATTTATATGATGGATTACATTGATAGATTTCTGTATGTTGAACCAGCCCTGCATCTCTGGGATGAAGCCTACTTGATCATAATGGATGATTTTTTTTGATGTGTTCTTGGATTCAGTTTGCCAGTATTTTATTGAGAATTTTTGCATTGATGTTCATGAGACTGGTCTGTAATTTTCTTTCTTGGTTGTGTCTTTGTGTGGTTTTGGTATCAGGGTAACTGTAGCTTCATAAAAAGAGTTTGGCAATGACCCTTCTGTTTCTATTATGTGAAACACATTAAAGAGTATAGGTATTAGCTCTTCTTGGAAGTTTTGGTAGAATTGTGCATTAAAACCATCTGGTCCTGGGCTTTTTTTGGTTGGGAGGTTTTTGATGACAGCTTCTATTTCCTCGTGACTTATAGGTCTATTTAAATTGTTCACCTGGTCTTGATTTAATTTTGTTATATGGTATTTATCTAAAAAACTGTCCATTTCTTTTACATTTTCCAATTTTGTGGCATACAGGCTTTTGTAGAAAGACCTAATGATTCTCTGAATTTTCTCAGTATCTGTTGTTATGTCCCCCTTTTCATTTCTGATCTTGTTAATTTGAGTGTTCTCTTTCTGCCTTTTGATTAGTTTGGATAGGGATTTGTCAATCTTGTTGATTTACTCAAGGAACCAGCTCTTTTTTTCATTGATTCTTTGGATTGTTTTCTGTGTCTCTATTTTGTTGATTTCAGCCCTCAGTTTTATTATTTCCAGTCTTCTACTCCTCCTGGGTGAGTCTGCTTCATTTTTTTCTAGTACTTTCAGGTGTGCTCTTAAGTCACTAATGTGTGCTTTCTTCATTTTCTTTATGTGGGCACTAAGTGCTATGAACTTTCCTCTTAGCACTGCTTTCGTAGTGTCCCATAGGTTGGAGTATGTTGTGTCTTTATTTTCGCTGAATTCAAGGAAGACTTTAATTTCTTTCTTTATTTCTTCCTTGACCCAGGAGTGGTTCAGTAGTTGACTGTTCAGTTTCCATGAGTTTGTAGGCTTTCTGGGGGTAGAGTTGTTGTTACATTCTAACTTTACTCCATGGTGATCCGATAAGACACGGGTGGTTACTCCAATTTTTTTGTATCTGTGGATGTTTGCTTTGTTGCTGAGTATGTGATCAATTTTTGAGAAAGTTCCATGAGATGCTGAGAAGAAGGTATATTCTTTCCTGTTTGGGTGGAATGTTCTATAGATGTCTATTAAGTCCATTTGATTCATTACATCTGTTAGTTCTTGTATTTCTCTGTTAAGTTTCTATCTGGTTGACCTGTCCATTGGTGAGAGAGGAGTGTTGAAATCTCCTACAATTAGTGTGTGGGGTTTGATGTGTGCTTTAAGTTCTAGTAATGTTTCTTTTACATATGTGGGTGCTTTTATATTAGGGGCATATATATTCAGGATTGAGACTTCATCCTGATGGATTATTCCTGTTAAGAGTATAAAGTGTCCATCTCCATCTCTTCTGATTGATTTTAGTTTGAAGTCAATTTTGTTCGATATTAGTATAGCCACACCTGTTTGTTTCTTAGGGTCGTTTGATTGCAAAACCTTTTCCCAACCCTTTACTCTGAGATAATGTCTGTCTTTGTGGTTGAGGTGTGTTTCTTGTAAATAACAGAATGTTGGATCCTGTTTTTGTATCCATTCTCTTAACCAGTGTCTTTCCTATAGGTGAATTGTGTCCATTGATATTAAGTGATATTAATGACCAGTGGTTGTTAATGTCAGTTATTATTTTTTTTGGGTGGTAGAGTTTGTGTGTTTCCCTTCTATGAGTTGTGCTGGTGTAGGGTTGTTAGATGTCTGTGTTATTATGGGTGTTGTTAGCTTCCTTTCATTGTGGTTTTCCTTCTAGTACTTTCTGTAAGGCTTGGTTTGTGGCTATGTATTGCTTAAATTTGTTTTTATCCTGGAATATCTTGTTTTCTCCTTCTATGGTGAAAGAAAGCTTTGCTGGATATAGTAGTCTGGACTTGCATAGGTTGGAGTATGTTGTGTCTTTATTTTCGCTGAATTCAAGGAAGACTTTAATTTCTTTCTTTATTTCTTCCTTGACCCAGGAGTGGTTCAGTAGTTGACTGTTCAGTTTCCATGAGTTTGTAGGCTTTCTGGGGGTAGAGTTGTTGTTACATTCTAACTTTACTCCATGGTGATCCGATAAGACACGGGTGGTTACTCCAATTTTTTTGTATCTGTGGATGGTCTCTTAGTGTCTGTAGCACATCTATACAAGACCTTCTGGCTTTCATGGTTTCCATAGAAAAGTCAGGTATAATTCTGATAGGTTTATTGTTATATGTTACTTGACCTTTTTCCTTTGCAGCTCTTAATATTCTATATTCTTTCTTTATTCTGTATGTTTTGTGTTTTGATTATTATATGGCGAAGGGATTTTTCTTTTTTTTGGATCCAGTCTATTCGGTGTTCTGTATGCTTCTTGTACTTTCATAGGAATATTCTTCTTTAGGTTGGGAAAGTTTTCCTCTATAATTTTGTTGAATATATTTTCTGGGCCTTTGAGATGGAATTCTTCTCCTTCTTCTACCCCTATTATTCTTAGGTTTGGTCTTTTCATGGTGTCCCAGATTTCCTGGGTGTTTTGTGTTAAGAATTTGTTGGATTTGTCATTTTCTTTGATCAATGAGTTTATTTTCTCTATAGTATCTTCAGCATCTGAGATTCTTCTATCTCTTGTATTCTATTGGTTATACTTGTCTCTGTAGTTCCTCTTCGTTTATCCAGATTTTCCATATCCAGCCATTCCTCGGTTTGTGTTTTCTTCATTGCCTCCATTTCGGTTTTCAAGTCTTGAACTGTTACCATTACCTGTTTGATTGCTTTTTCTTGTTTTTCTAGTATATCTCTGAGGGAATTACTCATTTCTTCTAACTTTTTGTTAGTCTTCTCATCCATTTCTTTAAAGGAGTTTTTCACATCTTCTTTAATTGTATCTATCACTTTCATAATGTTATGTTTAAAGTCGATTTCTTCTACTACTTCTGGATTAGGTTGTTCAAGTCTTCCTGTTGCATATTCGCTGGATCCTGGTGTTATCATGTTACTTTTCAGGATGTTGGAGGAATTCTTGCATTGGCTCCTGCCCATCATTTCCTTTGAATGTGGTCAGGAGAGTCTAGGTGGCTTGGTCCTTTTGTTGTGAGTGACTGTGTACTTGGGGAATTTTTCTTGTTCTCTCCTCTCTTAGTTCCCCTCAGCACTGGAGCTGGTTCTCAGATCACCTCCTCCCTGAAGCAGGCTGTGGTGGTGATTCTAAGGACCCGCTCTGGATGGCTCTACTGGCACTGGATCAGGGCCACTTGCTGGCCAAGGACCCCACAGACAAAAGCACAAGCTTGGTAGATGCCAGCTCCTCCAGATGTTTCTGCTGGTACTAGATCAGGGCCACTTGCTGGCCAAGGACCTAGCAGGCAAAAGCACAGCCTTGGTAGATGCAGCTTCGTGGAACAAAGAAACCCCTGCTGCTCTGCGTTCACCACCTTGTCCCCAGAGCCTCAGCCCTGAAGCAGGCTACTTTGTGAGATCCTAGGACCCGGCAGATGGAAAAGGGAGCTTGGGGGCAAGCTGGGGTGGGATAGCAGAAAGGCCAGTAGCCGGGAGAAGCCCTGCAGCCAAATGGCCAGAAAGTTTAGGAGGATGGAGGGTGCCTGAACCCCGTTCCCGGGATGTCTAGGCGAGTGCCGGGTGGGGACACACTTACCCTCCAGATGGTTCTGCTGGTCTATTTTTCATTTTGTTAAAGATCTCTTTGTTGAAGCAGCAGCTTGCCATTTCATCTGGATTTACTAGTCAACAAGGCTCCAGGATCTTTCAATTAATTTCTACCCACCCTACCAGCCTATGCCAAGGCTACAGATGTACACCCATGCCAGACCTGATTTTTATGTGAATTCTAGGAATTCAAACCCAGGTCTTCATCTTATTCAGCAAGCACTTTACCAAATGATGCATCTCTCCATCTCATGCCTTTCTTTTTTATTTCCCTTACTATTTTAAGGGATCATTAGGTCAAACTACAAATGGCACAAATAAAGAACCAATCTAGAGAAAATGTTAAACATTACTGGATAGTACTGAGCACTACTCACCACATTGCTAAATAGTTAAAGTGCTTTGATTATTCGCAGATGACACGACAATATCTGGGGCAAACTTTAGCTCATGTGAGCCCATGTAGTAGCCAGCTTTAAACAGACAAAGTCCATCATCCCAAGAAACTCTCCTCACAACAAACTGGTCATAAAAGATTAAGAATAATTAATGAATATTCTTATTTCTCTTCTAATTTTAGAAACTTGTTAAAGTAAACTTGATAAAGTAAAATAGTCAAAGACTGAGAGTAAATTTCATATTGATTTACATATAGTCAGCACACAACTTGAACATGTCACATAAGGATTTTGTTTGAGATATTCACATCCACTGTAGTAAGAAAAAGTTTTCACAGACATTAAGGAATTTCTACCCATCATCATTACTGAAAGAGATCAGAATAAAATCATCTAACACATAGGGAGAAAGATGTATAAGTCTTCCCCAAACAGGGAGTGGATAAAAATAGGCAGTGATTAATATTTACTGAAACCAAAGAGAAAGGAAGGAAGGCATAGAGAAGAAAAAGACTCACAGACAAATTTTTTAAACTCAGAGTTAGGAATATTTCTGTTCAGCATCAGTGGACTAAATATTCCACATTTTTGTAAAGCATAGTTGTCCTGGAAAAAACAATACCCTATTCTGACCTGGTTGTAGAAACAAATTTAAAACACAGACCTAAAATGGACAGATAAGCTGAGGCAAGGATTGCACATTTCTTTTGGGGTGAAATCCTTGATATGAAATTTGGGGTCCTATAAATGGATCTGTATACATTTACACACTGGCAACAATAAGAGACTCAGTGGGGTTTTAATAGCAGCAAAAAGTTTCAAGGGGAAAGTAAGAGGTATAGAGGAACAGTTGGAGCAGAGGGAGTGAGGATAGGTTTTCCCAAAGCACGTTATAAGCATGTATTATATTCTAAAATAATTCAAAATGGCTGAGTATCATAGGATTAACAAACACATCATGAAAATCGTGTGTTTTGGTAAACATTGAAGCTTTATCAACATGTTAAATAAAAGCCGAGGCTCACATTTCTGATAGTAGTGTTTCTCAGTCCAGCCACTGTAGGAAATAGATTGGCATTATTAAGTACATTTATAGCCATGTATGCCCTATGACCCAGTAATTTCATTGTAAGTGTATACACTGCTAAAACTCATCACATTCAGATCTGGGTTCATGCACAAGAGTTCTAGGAGCATTGTGCTAGAAATCTAACAACTTAAACCCCCACCAACATTAGGATGGGAAATGAAGAATGGAGTATACATACATTAGGGTATTAAGCAACTAACGTGGAGAAACAACCCTACAACCTCAAAGCACATATTTTACAAACACAATGTAAAGAAAGAGGGGAAAAACATAAAACATGAGGAGCATTAGACTGTAGTTTTGTTTCTGTAAATATTCAAAAGAAACAGAAATCAAATTAGGAAACAGCTAGAAGGGTCAAAGCTGGCCTGCCACCTGTTCTGTCAGTCACTCTGTTGGAATGCACACACTCATTCTTTCACACATTGTCTAAGGTTTTGTTTCAGTGGTTGAGTTCAGTAAATGCAACAGACCCTGTATGGGATGCAGAGTTTAAAATATTTGTAAATTGATATTTGCAGAAAATGTTTGTCAGTTCATGAAATAAACTACTATATTTGGATGAATTATGTTCCAAAGTATTAACGAAATAACCAATATTAGAATAAAATCTATATACTGATTTTTGTTGTCAGAAAGAATAAGTACATAGAGGATTATAGAAAAGTCTTTTCATTTTTCAAGGCTCTATTTAAGATTTATTTTAAGTGTGTGTCTGTGTCTGTGTGTGCACATGCATGTGTGTATGCATCCACATGTGCATAGAACAGGAGGGCCAGGAGTGGCTAGAAGATGGTGTCAAAGCCCAAGGACTTAGATTTCAGGTTCTTTGACGCCTTTATCAGTGGGTGCTGGGAACCCAACACAGGTCAACTCCAAGAGCAGTAGATGCTCTTAAATGCTGAGAGAACTTTCCTTCCCTCCAATGTTCTTTTTATTTTATTTTTAAGATTATAATATAATTGCATTGTTTCTCCATTGTGATTCTTTCCTGCATATTCACTTTATAAATATTTATAAAATTTCCTAAATTTATACATTTTAACACATATCTACCGTATGTACTTAGAAATTTAATTATCTGTTTGAGATACTGGTGTAGGCATTCCCTCTGTGTGCTGTGATTACCATTAATGAATAAAGAAACTGCTTTGGGCCTATAGCAGGGTAGAACTTAGCTAGGCAGGAAACACTAAGCTGAATGCTGGGGGCAAGAAGGGCAGAGTCAGAGAGATACCATGGAGCCATCAGAGTCAGACACCGGGAATTTTACCCAGTAAGCCACAGCCTCGTGGCCATACAAAGATTAATGGAAATGAGTTAAATTGATGTAAGAGTTAGTCAATAAGAAGCTAGAGCTAATGGGTCAAGCAGTTTCTATGTGATTATTTCAGGTCTAAGCTAGCCAAGTGGCTGGGAACCAACAAGTGGGCCTTCCTCCAACAAATTGGCACCAATGTGGCAAACTAAAATCCACTTAAAAACCCAGAGTTTTTTTTAAAAAAACTTAAAAACCTCAATAATAGACAAAAAAATTAGAGTTTAACACAGCTTCTTATTGTTTGCTGGCAGCTTGCCATAGCTCCTTTAAGAGAGGCTTACTTGATTCAGCTGTAGTAGGAAATAATCCACCATTTTGAAATGCCTGCTTTCTGGGCAATCCTACCTGGGTAAACTCTGACTCTTTCAGGTAGGAGGTCTAGCTACAGAGCATTTGAGTGGGGTTTGTGAGCAGACTGCTGCAGCTTGCTTAATGGCAACATGGACTGGCTGTGTTCTTGAGAATGGGGCTGTGTGCATGTCTCTCAGAGGCAGGAATGGCTCCACCATGCTGGTAGCACTATATATATCAGAGTAATGGTGCAGCTTAAGTTTTGGACTGGGCAGGGCAAGAAGAAAGTACCATATTTGCCCTAGCAATAATGCAGCTTAAGTTTTTAAGAAGCGCTTAGCATTTTAAGAAGTGCTCCAGGACAGTAAATAATTACAGATACACAGTCGGAATGATTCAGACATAAAAGACCTCTAAATGGGTCACAGTGTTGGATAAATATATGTAGGCTTGGAAGAGAGAAGAAAAAGAGTTTAGAAAGTTGGAAAAGATGTAAAAGGTTCAAAAAGGATAAAATCTTTAAAGAGACAGAGTACAGACAGTCATAGATTAAAGGAGTAAAGATAATAAAATAAATATTAAAAATAATAGAGTAAAAACAAGCCATGTAAAGATGGACTATACACAGAAAATATGGATTATGTATATTATTGTGTTTGTTTTGAATGTTTTGACTGTGAAGGAGCTAAGTACAGATATGCATTTCATTGTATGGGCTGCTAAACTAAACCAGCATATGTGTTACAAGTATATGTATTTCTGATCTTGATTAAGGTATTGTGTTTGTGTACCTCACTTAAAAATGTAATGTGTAATTAAAAAATATAAGTTAATAGATACTCAATATAGTAGTCAAGCTTGTAGTCATGTTAGTTAGATTTTCTAGATGTAGAGATATATTTCAGTTAGATAGGTATTCTTCAAATCTTTCTGAGGCCTTCAGAATATGACATTTAAAATGTTTTAATAACTTATGACATAACATGAAAATGAGATACATCTGCTCCTGGCAGCACAAGTTGCTTCAAGAGGAAGACTGGCATCCTTATGGAGTTGGTTAGCTATTTGGGCAAGAAACTGCTCTTGACTGGACTGCTTGATGAACTGGACATGCAGAACCCACAGAGAAATGACTGCTGAACTTGCCTAAAGGTGAGATGATCCTTCCAGGTTCCTGCTTCATGAAAGAGTCTGTGAGACATTCTGCAGGACACAGAAGAAAGTGACTGAATGGTCTTTGAAATTTCCTGCTTCATGGAAAAGTCTGCCGGATCCTATGGGCCTGTAGGCTGAAGATGGGTGCAACAACAGTACAGAAGAACTTTGGGTGACTGTCCAGGCAGCGAGACGTCTCTGTCAAGTCTAGAGTTTGGAAGTTGCTTACCATGCACTTCATATTTACTTAGGTAATATTATATCCTTCTGGAGTCTTTGATGGATTTGAAGAAAAGAGTTACAGTTACAGTTTTCCTTAATTATGATAAAATATAAAGTAGATATAAATATTTTAACTATAATTCTTGTTTGATGCCTGTTTTGTTATATGTAATTTTACTATGTTAAAGCATTACTTTTTATTTAAACACAAAAGGGGAGGTGATGTGGGAGACCCCTCTGTGTACTCTGATTACCATTAATGAGTAAAGAAATTGCTTTGGACCTGTAGCAGAGCAGAACTTAGGTAGGCAGGGAAAACTAAGCTGAATGCTGGGAGGAAGAAGGGCAGAGTCAGAGAGACACCATAGAGCCACTGGAAACAGACACTGGGAATTTTACCCAGTAGACCACAGCCTCATGGCAATAAACAGATTAATGGAAATGGGTTAAATTAATATAAAAGTTAGCCAATAAGAAGATAGGGCTAATGGGCCAAGTAGTGATTTAAATAATACAGTTTCTGTCTGATTATTTTGTGTCTAAGCTATCCAGGAGACTGGAAATCAACAAGATACTGTCTCATATAGCTCTAACTGCCTTATACTTACTGTATAGCCCAGGATAACCTTGAACTTCTGATAATTGTGCATCCAGCTCCTAAGTGCTGAGATTAGTTTTCTTATCTTAAAACAGGAAGCAGAGGCAGAAGAAATCTGGGAAGCTTGTGGACACACTAAGGTTTATTTGACTTGCAGTGTTTGGTCCATCATTGAGGAAAATCAGGACAGGAACTTACAGCCATAACATGTAATAGGAAGAAAAGGGAGGGCATATAGAAAAGAAATGCTGACTATGGACTTATTCTCTATGGCTTATTCTGCCTTATTTCCTACATAGCCAGGACAATCTGCCCAGGGATAACATCACCACAGAGGGATGGACCTTTCCACTATGATCATTAATCGAGGAAATGCCCTTCAGAATTGCCTATAAGCCAATCAAATGGAGGAATTTACACAGTTGAAGTTTGCTCTTCCCAAGTCACTCTGGAGTGCCACCTCTAAAGTCACCAGATTTTAGAGACAGAGAAACTCCGAGTGTCAGAAAGAATTAACCCTTCAGACACTTTAACTTCTGACTCCAAGAACTGTCAGAGAATGGATACTGGCCATTTGGGACACTCTCCTTTGATAGACTGTCATCTCCCAGTGCTTCCTGCTGACTGAGCATAGGCTTTCCTTCATAACCATCAAAACTGGTGAGCAGAAAGGGGCACATCAGAGGTTCCCACAATGCACTATGTACCTGTCAGGAAAGAACCAATCTATGTTAAAAAGTAGTCACATTAATGAGGGTGATAGCAAAGCATTTTTGGTAAAAATGAGACTCAAAATCTAATGCTCAAAGTATGATAAAGTTTATCCAAGAGTTAGATTAATACTCTATGAAAAGCCATACTTTTCTCATATACAGTTAAGAGTATTGAACACAACCTTGATACTTAACTTCATAGATCTTTATAGTTTTGCTGTCTCAATACTGTACATAATTAATGTAAGTAATTGTTGTTGATTGGTTGTTTAATGTCAGGTTTAATGCCACCAAGATTGAAAGCTTGCAAAGAGATTGCATGGCTTATGTATGGAATATGGTGTCTCTGGAAGGATAGAGGAAAGACTTGAGTCATGCATGAATTCTCCACCAGATCTCAGCAGTTGAGCCTCAAAAGAGTCAGTAGATAAGCAAGCACATGAGAGAGATTGTTTATACTTTTAGAATAGCATGGTTGCTTGGTACAACACTCTGAGTCCTACAGAGGCTCCTGAGAGACCACTCATTCTCTGACTCTTCAGCAACAGGAGAAGACACCCTCTCCAAAATTTCACCTCTGGCCTTGAAAACCACTGTCTATTGATTAAAATAGAAATTGTTTGGTTTTGTTGTTTTTTGTTTGCTTTATTTACTCTTTATATAGCAGAAGAAAAGGCTTCGATTGATATACTGATTGTATCTTTCTGGGAGGCAAACCTAGATAAAATTTTTAAAAATCTATGATTCTGTGATTCCATTATTTAAATTCCAATTATAAAGATAGGCTCGATTAGGTAGAGAAATGTCATTTCCTGCCCTGGGCTACATAAGGAGTCCCTGTCCCAGGGAGAGTTGGAGCACAGGACTTTCTGCCCCAGGTCGTACTCCTTTCAACCATATCCTTTTACTGACCTAACTAAGCTCTTTTACATATTTAAATAATACATATATTAAAAGGGTAACTGCTTCTAGTATAGAATTTCATTTTCCACATCTTATAAATCAGACCACTCCTCACAGTCTCCTAAGTGATAAGGCATTCTTCAGCTCACAATACAGTAAGTTCAATGTCATTGCAAATGTTTCTCGCCATAAAAGCAGGTGCACCGGTGTGAAAACATCGCTGTTCCACATTGCAGAGCAGAGCATCTCACAGTCAGGCTCTGCACTCAGAAATAAACAGCCATATGGCAGACAAACTTACTTTTTATTGCTGTACTCGATTTGTTTTAAAATAGAGCATCGTCACAAATCCTGAATATTAACAGTGCCCCATCTGGAGAAATGAAAGTTATGGGGATCTGCAAGCACACCTTTATATTCCCACCGATTTCTGAACCTCAAACTGCCACAGACTTGGAACCAGCTTCTGGATCAGCTCAATGTGGCTTCCCCATGCTTTCTGAGTAGCCCAATTAACAGAGAGAATAAAAGGAGAAAAGGCAGAAAAAATTTAAAGTTGATTTCCTTGTTTATAATGCTTTATTTCATCACATACAGTTCTCATAGATTGTATGATGGAGCCTGCATTGGACTGACCCAGGCCCTCTACATATATGTGGCAGTTGTGTAGCTTGGTCTATTTGCGGGACTCCTAACAATGTGAGCAGGGGCTGTTCTTAACACTTTTGCTGCCTCTTGGGACTATAATCCCTATACTGGATTGCTTTGTCCAGACTTAATACAAGGGAAGGCATTTAGCCATATTGCAACTTGAAATACTGTGCTTTGTTCATACGCATGGGAAGTCTGACCCTTTTTAATCAAAATCAGAGGAGTGGATCGAGAAGGGGCATGAAGGAGGGGGAGGGAATGGGAGGAGATGAGGGAGGGGAAACTGAAATCGGGTAGCAAAATAAATTAATTAATTAAATAAAATGAAGAAAAAAGATGTTGGCAAACATCCAACTTCATGAATCATTTGGCTTTGCCTAACATTAGTCAGCAAACATGGACACTGACTATGTACCAATTTGCTTGATTGTGTCTACTTGACTTACTGAGAAACCCATCTACCAAGAAACCAATTGCCTGAAAGCCTAACCCACTAACAGACAGATCTTTAAAAAGAACAATCCACTGAGTGACTAACAGATTGAGGGACCAATCTCTGTCAAAAGCTGATTTATCATCTCATTGTCATTATTCACAGGTAGTGGCCTGTGAAAAACCAAACACAGGAATTCAGTATCCTAAGAAGTCAGATGGTTCCTGTAAGGGCCTAGGCAGAAAGATAGTTATCTTTTCCAAGTTGATAGAATAATGAATTTATAATACATTTTGCCCCCAGAGTAAGGCAAGTGAGAGATTCATTGCAGAGAGGAATCTTTCCATCTGAGAAATCATGGAAGTAGAACGATTTTAACTTTTCCTTTTATTGATTGTAGTCAATGAACATTATATTACTTAAATATCTATGATACAGTGGTAACTGCTATGTATTGCAATTACATGTCCTTAGGACATGTTTGGCTGGGTTGGGGAGATGCCATAGTTAGTAAAGTGCTTTTGCAGAAAAACTGAGAATTTGAATTTGTCCCCCATCATAGTGAAGACACCTAATACTGGCCTGTAGTCTACACATGCACACACAGACACACACAGACACACACACACACACACAGACACACACACACACACAGACACACACACACACAGAGAGAGAGAGAGAGAGAGAGAGAGAGAGAGAGAGAGAGAGAGAGAGAGAGAGAGAGAGAGAGATTTATTACTGGTTAATTTATTTTTCTCCACCCTTTAAACTGTTAGTATCTGTAGTAGACTAGACTCTGGCTTATGTTCCTCATTGTTGAATTAATTCTTCTATGTAAAAATTATTTGACTATTACTATCCGGACAACCATCCTTAGACAGAGGACCATATATCACAAGACATATTTTCTAACTCATTTTTATCACTTCACTCTCTGATTTTCTCTTGTACATCTCATGGTTCTCCATGAGATGAATTTTAAAATTAGACACTAGAAAAGCTGGTGTATATATTTTCAATAACGACAGTCAACATTTCTAAGTACAGAAAACTGGCTTGTGGCCTCTGTGAAAGATTAAGTGATGTCCCTGGATTTCTGCTGATAAAACTTTACAGTATCACTTTGGAAAATAACACTGAAAAGAGCTCTTTAAGAAAGGCTTAAAGTGCAAATCTGTGGGCTTTCTCAGTTTTAGCAGGTTAATTCTAGAGTTAGTGCTCCCTTGTGGTATCTTAGCATTTTAGCATGTTAAAGATAAAACACATTTAATGATCACAGGAGAGAAGGCAATTAACAAAGCAAGCTCATTTGCTTTCTCCTCCTGGTCTATGGTTTAGCTGGAAAACTAAAATAAACATCTGTGTGCATTGTGCAATCAGAAGGGTATGAAAACTGATTCTTTTAGATGACATGATTCCACTTCCAACTAGGTAGTCACAAACAGTGTTGAGACATCATTTCCAGTCTTGAGTGCTTCTTCTCCATTCGTACTGGATCATTTGAGTAAAACCTGAAATGACTAATCCAATTTAATTTTATTGACAATTTAAATTATATGATATTTTAGAAGAATTGCCTTTTAAATTGTCAATGTCATGGTGGTAGATATGCTAAAACTTTATTAATTAGATCCCCAAATTTCTACCAATCTTAACTCACTATTTACCCATATAAACAAAGACAAGGAACTGTTTTTCTTTATTTTTTCAAATAACAATGCTCCATGTCCTCACACTTGATTATTGAAAGTCAAGAAATTAAAATAAACTTAATTTAAAAACCTAGCATAATGCCATGGAAAACCTATTGGAAAGATGCACTCTAAAAAAACCACAGTAGAAACTCTTGGGTTTAGAAGATCTAGTGCCAAAAATCTGTTATGCCTATATTTAGAAGACAGATGAAAATTATTTTAGGATGAGCTGGTGGATAAAGAATTTGCATTTGAATCATGAGAACCTGAGTTTGATCCCCAGAACCCACATAAAGTTAGTTGTGGAGGTGTAGATAGGAGAAATTCTAGATAATTCCAGACCAACTAACCTAGTATACACAACACTCTACAAAAAGAGACCCTGCCTCACACAAGATACTTTGTGAGGACCAAACTCTGAAGTTGGTCTATGACGTTTGTATGTGCGTACCCCATAGCAGTATACTTTACATAAAACAGTAAACAGACAACCCCAAAATCAATGAGAGGAGTGATGAAGACAGAGGCTGGATGTCTACAGTACTGTGGGTCATTTCCAGTTGTTATTTTTCTATGAAAGTTTGAATCATCCTGTGTGTTTAACAGAACAGTGTATAAGTATCATGTTTATAGTGTGTGAATTTAAACTAGAAAACAATTTTAAAATGGAACTCAGAATTGCTTTACAGTTATGATTTCAGTGATTTCTAAAGACCTCTGCAGTGGTTTGAAATGAAATAATTCATGATATTTTAAAAACAGAGTAATTTAAAATTCTGGCAGAGCTGATTCTAACACCAAGATTTAATTAATGTTCAATACTTGGAAATGCTGACTTACTATAAATTCTAATAGTTCAGAGAAACTGTTTTACAAATAATGATCTAACATTATTCAATAAGCAATTTCCGGACAGTGTTTCTTAGGTAATACAAGTAGCAGGGCTACTACATATTTAATGTAAACAATTACAAAGAAAAAATTTTAAAAAGCAAATGGGAGAAAAAAAATGAAAGAAAAGCAGTCAAGATTTAGTCATTTATTCCTGATTACAAAAGATACTGCAGACTTATCCCTAGCTAATAATCCCATCCAACAAACAGACACATTTCCCACCACTTCTCGGTGTATAGCCAAGGTCCAAGGTGTTCATAAATGTTATATTAGGAGTCTTTTTGCTTTATAATGCAAACCATGCCTCTGACCCAAAGAAAGAATATACAACAGTTTTCTGTTGGAGATTCAGTCCCTTTCATTCTTTTGATGATCTTCTTACTTTCAGGAAAAGAGCAAAGGCAGTTCAGGTTTGTGGCCCATTCCCCTGTTGTCCTTCATTCCACAGTCACTGAAGGCTCTGGGAAACCTCCACCGCTCACTGGAGCACGAAGACACAGCTCGCTGGCTTTCATCAGCAACTTCTCTGCTCTAGGAAAGTTTCTAACAGAGAGCCATGTGCCTTATTATACAGTCCGTTCTCTCCACACACCATGGCCTGGCATGAAACAAGGATTATCACAAAGGGTTCTCCACCAGTGAGATCCTCAAGTGAGTTCTTTGTTCTTTACAGCATTGAGGAACTGGTGAACTGAGTGAGTCTCCGTGGATCAGGAGAACTTGTGGATCAGAGGGTTTCTGTGGCCCTGATAACCTCCTTCCCTATTTCACTCACTCAGAGGAACTACTGTGGATTTGAGTCAGCATCTTCATGAGCAAGCTTCCTGGTTTAAACGCCATGCATCAGATGAATTCTAAAGACAAGTGGAAAATGAATTACACTGTTATTTATTATTGTTTGTTGTGTTTTATTTTCTCTTTATAGTTTATATATAATATTACATGTATTAGAAATACATTTCTAATATACATATGTGTGTATGCATGTATGTATGTATGATACTTTTCCTGAGACTTTTAGAGATGAATTTGGGAAAATAACAATATTAGAGTTTCATTAATGTATCCAGACATATGCACATACAGATATACACTTATACACATAAAATCAATTAATCAACTATTCAGTCAATAAGTCAACAAGGAAAAAAATACAACTTCCAGTACAGTTTTGATAAAACATAAAGCAAAACTGTCTTGGGAGGAATATATGATTAATCTTCTTATTCAGGAAGGGGGTTGCTATTACTGTTTAATAAAAAGTGTTATGTGTCCCAGAAAACATTCACATTTAATGGAACTGAAATGAAAAGGAATATAAGGCTGATGTATTAAGAATTTGAAGTTCAGGAACACTAATAACCAAAACAGGCATCAACAGTGGAATCTCTCAACTCTAATAACTGCTTGTTATAGGCTTTATGAAACTTTAACATATAGATATCATATGGCTATCAATTTGCAATGGTTATTTATTTAAAAATTATTAAATCATATGGACTCTGCAATAAGGACACAAGAGTGATGAGGAAAATCAGGCAGAATCTTTAAATCTAAGTCTTAAAATATAAAGCAAAACCTAAAACCCTCTATACTTAAGATATTAATTTCAAGGAGATATAAAATAAAGAAACGAGCAGAGAAATCAGTTGATGACAAACATGCATTATGATAAGGACAATAAAGACAGTTAAGGGTGTGAAAGACAGGCTAATTAAAATCACCATCTAAACAGAGAACCACAAAACATTAGGATGTAAGCCACAAAGATGCTCTGGGAAGAGGTCCTGGGGCAAAGTGATGGTCAAAGGACAGGTTAAAGTCCAGAGATAAAGGGACTATCAATGCTGGACTCTGAGGCTGTGTTCCTTGTGATATAGTCAGAAAAGCCACAGGAAGAGCAAAGCATTTCATGCTGCTTGGTCAGAAAAGTGCATTAGACACTACATGATATCATGTCATAGAGATCAATGACAGGATTTTCTATGTTGCCTTGTGGTAATCAGAAGTCAGTGTGTGGTTGTTGGGATATCCAATCACATGTAAGCTTCTATAGGCTGTATTGAAACTAGGTTGGGAACACATTCTCATTAGGTGAAGGACAAATTCAGGATAGTCAGGAAGGTGTTGAGCAACATGGGAGACCCGGATGATGAGATTATTATGCTAAGGAAACAATTAAAAGGACAATACTGAACAGTAGAAAATGAATCCTGTCAAAGGAACCAATTCAGAGTCACTGAGCACATTCTTAGTGTTAAAAAGTAGCACCTCCATTTAGTCTCAGATGTTTCCATCCTGAGGGGAAATGCAGTGCTTACTTCACAGATTGTCTTAATGTCCCCTTAGACTCAAACAGTAAGCAATCTACATGTTTGTCTTCCCATTATTTCACTCTAGAATAATATGGGTGACATTTGATGTCTGTTCATTCATAGTAATGATAGCCCATGTTGCAAAATGTATCTTTCTGCTATTTTAATTATTTATTTAATGTGAATAGGAGTTTCATCTGTATGTATGTCTGTTTACCATGAGCATACCTGGTGCTTGCTCAATCCAGAAGTGAAGGTTAGATCACTTGAAACTGGAATTACAAATAGTTAGGAGACACCATGTGAGTTTCAGGAATCAAATCTCTGGAAGAGCAGTCAGCGCTCTTAAATACTAAGCCATCTCTCAAGCCCCCATTTGTCATTTTTGATGACTTAATTATATTCCTTTACAGAACTATATAATTATGTGCTTCTTTGGTTATCAATTATCACACGTATAAGCTCTTAGCTACTATGAGTAGTGGTAGCATACTATGGGCATATGTCTTCATCTCTTTTCAATACTTTTGGAAGTGAAATATCTGGGTTTCTATGGTAACTCCATGGGGACCGCCCTAAGGGTTTCAGTCAACTGCTGAAAATGTGAAATGGTTTTTACAACTTTCTTTTTTAAAAATTTATTTACAACTTCAATATATGATGTATTTATAGTATTTTACCTTTTTTGCTTATATTCTTTGTTGTTTCATTTATAGGATGGTTTCTTTAGCTCTTTGAGTATTATAGAGGATGGTAGATATGAAAAATATTGTCAAAGTAATCCCAAAATATATTTTTTCCTGAACCGTTTGTTAGTTTGATGAATAAGTTGCAATCCATTGTTTCTTCAAAAGCTTTATAATGTTTTATTAAATGCTAGGCAATTTTAATGTGTTAATCTAATAATATGGAAATTAGAGTCATCCATCTCATCAAGATTTCATTTTGTCTCTTTGAAAATCAGTTAGTCATTCTACACTTACACAGGAAAGATGAAGAACTTGAGAGAGAAGTAATATTGGGTTATGTATTGTCTAGAGATGTGGACCTCTTAGAGTTTATTATTATACACATGATAAATAAACAGATAGATAAGGTCAGTTAGAAAAGAGTCTACTGAGAATGGAGAGTGGGTTTAAGCAGAGTTTATTACAGTCCTACATGTGGAAGTAGGAGCAAAGTCAGCAGAGCGTGGAACCAGAAGCCATATTCAGGAAAAGCTAAAGAGAAGTAATTTTCAAAAGCTATGGTAAGGTCAAGGATAGTACTAACCATTTGCACAGGAATGGTAAGGCCAAAGATAGCATTGGCCATTCTGCACGGGAATGGTAAGGCCAAGGATAGCAGGCCATTCTGCACGGGAATGATGATGTGACTAATGCGGCTTGATGTTATAAGAAGGAACTGCAGCTTTCTGAAGTTCAAGAGAAGCAGGCTAAACACAAAGAGACAATAAAGAGAAATATTTATGGAAATTATACAGAATATGATGAAATAAACAGTGAGTTCCCCAAGTAATAATATTAAGATGTAATATGGAAAAAATGTGATTTTGGAAAGCATAAATTATTGTTTTATTTTAAAACATTTAATAATCAGAGATTAGAAAGTATATGAGTATCCCAGTAATTACAAGTATTATTTGTTATAAATGATGTAAACGTTTTCCTTTCTTAATCCTTTCATATATACACATCTTATTTTTATTAAAATTCCTAATATGAATAAGATCATTTATTTGTGTTTAAAATATATGTTATATATATATAATAAGTTTGTCTATATGTTTTTAAAATTATCTCAATTACCTTAAAAACTATCCAATAATCATTTATAAGAAAAATTCTCAATCATCTTTGGAATTTTTTACTTATTGATATTTTTCTCTTGTATTGTTACAATGATTATTCTTGTTTATGTGTGCTTGTGAATATGTGAAGCATATGTTTAGAAAACTTAGATAAATTCAACTGAACAAAAATTGGAATTAAAATTGAAGAATTGGAATTAAAATTGAAGAGCTTTAGAAACTGGTATTCCTTTGTTGTTCCCAATTGTATTGAACTTTGAGCTCAATATATTTATTATAAAATTAATTGGGAAGGAAAAGAATTAAGAATAAATGGGAAAGTTATAAGTAGAAGGATAATTAATGCCAACGTATGATCATAGTATCTTTCTCTTCCGTGAATGCAAAGACCAAAGGAGCAAAGTAGGATGAATGGAAATAGATTCAACTTTGTTTGGAATTTTAGTGTTAGGTAAAAAGAAACATCTTGACTATTTGGGGGAAAGATGTTTAAAGAATCAACGAAGGAAAACTGAAAGACTGACATGATGCGTTAAATTCAAACTGGATTTGTTGCTCTTGTTGTTTACAAGGAAAACTCAGTTGTTGTTTTTCCCCAGAAATCTAGGTTAAAAAGAAAAGAGACATGGTAACTCAAAAACACAACTGATCCAAACAGCCCATGATTTGAAATTTCTACTCTCTAGGGCTACTGTGGGGACAGACCTGCTAACAGGTAGGCATGCAGAAATTGTTTTCCCTAATAATCTCTGTCCACTAGTGCTGGTTGTGTCTCCTGTGAGACAATTCCAGATGAAAACCTTAATCTCTCTGATAATACTCATTCTCTATTCAAACACAGCTTTATTTCACTTCTGCATTACTTAAGAAGACCTGTTGCAACATGTAACATAACTCACTACAATTAGATGTTCACCAATTACACAACCACAATGTTAAAACAAAATCAATAAGGCATTTTTACAAATTTTGTAAATTCACATATTTATAAAAGCTGGAATTCCAAGAAGGTGCTTACCATGTCAGCATGATGACCCGAGTTTGGTGCAGCAGAAACCAGCTTGGAAAAAGGGAGCCAACTTGCAAGAGCTTCTTCTGGTCTCAGCTGGTAGGGCTATGTTGTATGCGTAGCTGCATACACTCACTTGGGAGGAGTAATACTACTAATAATAGTAAAATAATAATAATAAATCTGAAGTGGTCAGCTATTATGATATTCAGAATTTTGTTATTTATTTATTGGCTTTCCTTGAGTGACATTTCAAACAGGAGAAAGTTGTTGGGCAAAAATATTTTGCTAACTATAGTTAAATATTATATTTCTGAATCATGACAATTTCTAAATAATTGCTAGCATTTTTTCATTCTCTTTGTGGTAAAACTCATGCTAAGGACAGATAAAATGTAGAAAGAAATAAAACAAAAGTCTCAGCTGTAGTTTTAATATTAGCCTTTCGGAACATTTTGTCTTTGGGCTTCTGGTTCTTCTGTTCCATGTCCTGAGTGGTGGGATTTCTTGCAAGCATCATAACTCTTGGTTTCCGGGTGCTGAGGCTGAAACATGGAAATTCATGCATGCTTTTCAAGAAAGGAAATATGGTTAACCAAAAATGTATAGCCATTTATATAGTATGATGGGGTGAATAGTGCTGTTATGAAAAACAGAGTCAATGTAAGATTGAAATAGAATTCACCTAATCTTGGAGGAATGTTTGAGTGAAAAATATATAGCTAGTTTCTATGCATTATTTTAGTCAATATGAAGGTGGAATGATTTACTTTTGTTTCTAGGCCAGGACACTTAAACTCAGTGTAGACAAGCATAGAAGACACGTCCTTGGTGCCTTCGCTATTACTAATAGAAGAGCTGTCTTCACTGGACTTTATGTTCATAAGACCAGTCCACTTCCTGTGCCACCCCTACCATACTTGTGATATTTAGTTGTTGCTGCTAAATACGCTCATGTAGAGTGCTGCCTGGCTAACTGAAATTAGTTCATTAGATAGCAATGCAGCACTGTATTGGCAGGTTGCCACTTTCATTTGTTCTATAAAACAGAGGGCATGGAAATAGCAGGTGACTTTATAAAAAACTGTGTATAAATGCAGCAGCCATGGTTTCCGTGGTGTGCTTGATAAAGTATTAAAAATACACAATTCAACATCAACCCAACATTGTCTCTAGTGATACGTAGTAATAAACATCAAACTTTTAAAGCTTAAGCTCGTCTATATCCTTAATGGAATGTTCTCCCCCATAAAAGTTTGTGAAAATTAAACGTGATTAATGGACCATTAAAGTACGGTTTTATTTGAGACTGGACAAGGGTGATGTCATTTGTATTTTTCCATTCCATTCATACATTCAGTTTATGTATTATTTCTATGATACATATTAATATTTCATAAAATATATTAAAATGTGCTTCTGAAAAGATAAGTATAATAATATATGACTTAAAATTATATAATATAAGCAACATTTTTGTAATTTATTGCATTTTAATTATTACAGATTATATTTACATTTAGATGTATTAGAATAACTGATACAAATATTGGTCATTTAGTGAATCTTAGGTTAAGATCAAGATAATACTATTTTTTCTATATTAAAAAGCAATATTTTGAATATATTTCAAACTAATATTTGTGTGCTTTTTTAATTGATGCTTAAGTTTATTAAATAAGGATGGGGTGGGCATGGAGAATAGAAGAGGAGCATCAACCATGGGGTATAAGGGAAGAGGGGGGTAAGGGAGGGTATAAGGAGACAGACAAAATTAACAATTATTTGAGGGGTCAAATGGAAACCTAATATAGTAAAAGTGTTCTAAAATACATACATATACGAAGGTGATCTAAATGGAGTAACCAAATAATGGTGGATATGGAACCCAAACTGAATTCTCGTGCCACCAAATGAAGCCTTCAGATTTTGAAATGGGTTACGTCTAATCGAGTTGTTGGTCAAAGGGGTCACATAGGAACCCTAAAACATTAACAAGGTTGTTGCCAAGACGATTGGTTGTTCTCCAAACTGATGGTATGGCCCCATTGCTGAAGACGACACCTACACAACTCATTGCTCAGTGAGAAGATGAGTTGCTACATTCCTAGAGCCCTCACTCCTATTGACTAAAGTTCATGATACTGGAAAGTCATCTGCATGCTATTAAAGAAGAAAGATAAACAGGTTTATAATGGTACCTGCCTGCAAGATGAGCAAGTGTAATAGTGGCACAAACATTGTCAGAGCAACCAAACACTCTCCTATCAGATTCAAGGTCCATTCTACTAAAATGGAATGCATGCCTGAAATTCTTCAGGTTGCTAAGAACCCAATATTAGGTAGGCCATGGATAGAGGAAAAACATCAAATACTATTATTCTACTAAAGGAACATAGAACAAAAGACTCCTAATGATATTTTTCTGTATTTACTGACCAGTGTTTATTGGCCATACAGCTGGACAATGTGCGAGAGTGAGAGACTTTGGAACATTTAGTCGTAAATAGGATGTCTTCATCAGACTCATACCATCACAATTCAGGGATCCATGCAGGATATGTGGTAAAAGATTGTAAGGGTCAGAGGTGATGAATGACACCAAGGAAGTAATATCTTCCAGACACAAGAAGACTCATATATGTGTAAACTCAAAGTGACTGTGGCAGCAGAGGGTCTGCCCAGATGGTGTCCAAGCACTGGGAAGGAAATGGACACAATCCTCCATCTGCAATCCAGAAGCTATCTCCAGGTGATAATGACTCAACAATGAAAAATTTGTTTTCTCCAGCACAGTCACACTGGGGATACAAACTGCTCTAAGGCCAGGCCTAATGCTCAGCAGCAGATTGTAAACACCTAACAAACTCAAAGGTATTTTCAGAGGTCATAATACTTTCAGGGTTTTAAAGTTTTCCTCACAGGCCCCTTCTCTATATATTGTGATTTCCAGTGTTGTGTTCTCATGGGATTACTGTGTGTGTAAATATGTGTGTCTCTGCATCCCTATGTTTCTAGGGCTATTTCTTTGTCTTTTTTTCTTGTTTGCTTGTTTTGTTTTACTCTATTTTTATGTTTTATTTTGTTTTGTGCTATACCTAATTTTATTTTATGAAGTTTATTATTATTTTAGAGCCTGTTTACATTCTAATTAGATATAGAAAAAAGGGTATGGATTTGGGTAGGTGGGGAAGTGGGGAGAATCTAGGAGGGGCTGGGGAGGGGAAAGCATTGTGTTTTCCCATAGTGTATGAGAAAACAATCTGTTCCAATAAAATGTCTGACTGAAAAAAATTAAGGATTTTTTTATGTCAAGCAATCCTCTCCCTTTTATTGCTTTTGATAATTATTTGCAGAATGCCTCTGGGAATATCCTTTTTTTATATTCTCATGAGTATCCAATTTATGGATGAATTCATCACTACTTGAGTTGAAAGTGCAGTTCAGTGGTAGAGCTTTAGTTAATTATGTGTTTGATTTGTGTTCTTCTCTCCCTTCCCTACCCCGTGTGTATGTGTGTGTCTGTGTATGTGTACATGCGCTCACATGCCTGAGTATGCCATCTATGGTTATACAATACTTATTCATTGGTTATTTATATTTCTTTGTAAAATGTTCATAGCTTATTTCTGACCCTGAAACTTTTTAAAAACATAATCTTACTTTTCTTTTCCCCATATATATGTTTCTCTTATAATAGTTCTTTATCTTAGTCTATATGTTAGCTCTTCATGGCCATGGCAATATATCTGAGGTAGACAACTTGAAATGTGAGACTGTTTATTCCAACTCAAAATTTGGTTCTTTCTACCAAAGATTGTCTGGCCCTACTCCACTGTTTTATGTCTGAAATATTTCATCATAGCCTAATATCAGGGTGATTAGCTCAGGGTGTCTAGGAAAAGGCTTGGCTCCAGTCCCACATTAGGTCACCTAGCTGCTCAGAGAACCCAGTTCTTTTCACTGGAGCACAGTCTTAGAATGCTACCATCACCTAAGAGTGCCACAGTCTGGCAGTCAGGCCTCTAAATAAGGTTTAGGGGCATATTTTAGACCTCAACCAGTATTAAGTCTACATAGATTCCTTCAAAATTTGAACAATATATGGTTTCTGTTTTGTTGTGTGGTGTGCAATGCTTGATCTTCTAAGCTGGATGAAAATGTGTATATTCACTTTCCTTATACCTGGAAATATTTTTCTTCTGTTGGTCCATTGAAGGATGAACTTTTAAAATGGTTGCAACAATGATGGACCATGTTAACCATTTATATTTTTCTAATCTAAATATTATTCTTTATGACTATACTTGTATAGACACATATATATGACAGTTTATACACACAGGTTTTAGTTTGGGTTTTAATTGCTGTGAAGAGACACCATGACCATGGCAACTCTTATAAAGAAAACATTTAATTGGTCTGGTTTTCTTACAGTTTCAGACTGGATCTTCCATCCGCAATAACCATCATTACACCCCTCACAAACATGTCTACCTGCCAACTTGATCAAGACAGTTCTAAATTGAAACTTTCCCAGGTAATTTTAGGCTATCTCAAGTAGATGGTTTAAAGTCACCATCACAAGTAGGGCCCCAAATTGCATTAAAGCTGTGTTTTTATTTTATTGACTTTGATTTTTGTTTCTATTATTAGATACCCTGTTACTTCAATGGCTTTTCCTCGCAAATTTTGTATACAGATAAACTGTAGAAATTTGATTTCCTTCCAGTAGCCATTGCATACTATCATCAAAGTTTTTCCAGGTGTCTTAGAACTTGAAACATGGTTTAAAGCCAGGATCTTGACTAAAACCTTCAGTTCTTATGAAGAATTCATGACCTATCCTTATACTGAAGTATGTGTTTCTCTAATTTATCTTTGTCTACCTTTCTTAGTTTATTGACCTTCTAGTAATGAAAATATTTATGCCATGCAATGAAAATAGTTATTGTGAATAAATTCCAGTGGATTGATTAAAACCAATGTCAACACTAATAACATATCAAAAAAATTAAAATTCCTATTCTTGTCACCAAATGAAATAAATTATGTCTGTCTTAGGGAAAAAAATGAAACAATTTCAAAATCTCAGCTGGAAACCTAGGATTTTTTCTTAATATCATATGTCAAAAGAGAATCATTCAGGCAATATCAATACTGAGGCCAATTTTCATAGTTATTAAAATGTTCTGCATTC